>LCTX01000005.1:0-179299 GCA_002233555.1 Limonomyces culmigenus | reverse complement strand
GAGGATAGAGAGGCGACAAGAAGAGAGCAGCTCGCCGTTTCCTGAGTCGTCCTGCGCGAGGTGTGCATGGATGCAAAAGATGCCGAGCTCGGCATGACCGCCGGCGAGCAGGTCTGGGTCGAGGACCGGGCCGAGGTGTACCGGTCCCTTCCCCGACTAGCTCGGACAATTCAAAACAAACGTACTGGAAACAGAGAAGAGCAGCTTGACGGCAAGAGGTGGACGATGTACAGTACAACATGTAACAAGAGATACATGCACTCAGATCAGTGACCTTCCAAGGAGCCCTCGCTCTTTGGAGGAGATTCGTCGGATGGTCCACCGACATCGGTGAAGTCACTCTCGGTCGAGATCGTTCCGTCTGACTCGACCACACTGTCGCCGTTCTTCATGGTGTTCTCCGAGTGCGGGGGATCCTCTACTCCCGCGGTGGTCGCATGGGCAGACCTACCGCCTCGACTCCGCCCACGGCCGCCTCGATGACCACGTCCAAGGCCTTGGTCCGCCGCGTAACCGTTCAGTGGTGCCTCGGTGCCGCCCACTGCGCCAGGTGCAGCCATTGCATACCCCTGGTATCCCGGGAAGGAAGAAGACCCCTGCGTGTCGAGTAGCTTCTCACGTTGCCGCTGTTTCCTCGCCTCCTCGCGTTCGCGTTGCGCTGTACGATCTGCACGTTCCTTCGCGACCCATCCGACGACACCCTCCGCGGCCGTGTTCGGGTTCCACTTGCAGTCGAGCAAGAAGCCTTGGATTTCCGCAGCACTGAACTCGCCAGCAGGGATCGCGTCCACGAAGCGCTGAGCTAGCTGGTCCAGCGGGGCGGACAGTGCGCGCTTTGCTCGAGGACTGTCGCCCGATGCGCCGCGGCGGTGTCGCAGACCACTGGTATCCGAGGTCTGGGTCGATGGATCCGCAGAGGGCGTTTCGGTAGACTCGAACCGAGAGGGTGAGAAGAAGCGGTTGAAAAGAGCGGCTGCCTGTGGCTTCCCGGCCTTCTTGTACTCGAGCTTCACGTCAATGCGTCCTGGACGAACAAGGGCTGGGTCTAGACGGTCATAGTGGTTAGTCTGTTAGGATTGTTAGTGAATGCAAGAGGGACTACAGCTATAACTTACTGTGGCGAAGAACAGGCGACCTTCGTCACTTCCCACTCCGTCGATGACATTCAGCAGACCGCTTAGTGTCACACCTGAGGCACGGTAGCCTGGTCCTGCTGCAGGCATGAATGTCCCTCCAATCACATTAGGCCCGCGTCGACGGGGATCTGATCCTCTTGCATCGTCCTCATCCTCGCGCGATGGGAATGCACAGTCGATGTCCTCAACCAGCAAGATAGAACCTCTCGGAACGGCAGTTGCGAGCCGTTGAAGATATGCATCGTCTAGGCTGCGAGAAGTCAGAAGATGATGGACGTCGCTCATCACGAGCACTTACTAGCCTGAAGCGAGGGACAGCGAGTAGATCTCCAAACCAAGTTCTCCAGCGAGGGCATAAATGGTGGAAGCTGAAGAAACCAGCATAAGCGAATTTGAACACAGGCTTATCACAAAAGTGCTGACTTTTTCCTGTTCCAGGAGGGCCATGTAGTAGATAGCCTCGGTGGTGTGGGATCCCAGCTTCGGTGTACCAACCCTCCACGTCAAGGAACTCCTTGACGTCTTCGATGAGCGTGTCCATCACGCCAGACTCGAGCGCAAGCGTGTGCAGTGGCCGACGCGTCTTCGTCTTGACGTTCCCCCACTCTCCTGCGGGTCCCATCATCCCCGAGTCGGACAGGTGGACGATCACTCGCGGCCTATTCGAGTCAAGATACCGCGTACGGCAGTCTTCAACAAAGTCGGACAAGACAGCCATCTTGATCCGCCAGCCAGTGAAGAACCTGGATAAGAGAGTCCGTCAGCGCGATTGCGTCTTGAACAGCTGAACGTGCACTCACGTCAGCTGGATGGTGGCCCCTCCGCCGACGTTATAGCCATAAGACGACCGCATGGGCGAGCCTCCACTCATGTCTTGCCCAGACTTGACGACATCAACCCAATAACCCCGGTACGAGAATACGTGTGGGGTAGACCAATTCGGGACATAATCTGCGTTGAGTGCTCCTGGGAGGGCAGAGGGAAAATAAGAGGAAGCGTTGATGTGCCACTTCCTCGTTGTGGATTTCGCCGAGACTTCGAACACGCGAGACTTTTTCCACACGTTCTCTTGAGTCTATGACAATGGTTCGTCATAGTGTTGACGGGGAAGTAGAGAGATAGGCTCACGAGGTAAAGCATGATCCACTCGTATGCAGGATCACCCTCCCGAAACATGGCGGTGATACTCGGCTCTGCGATAGCATCAGTCCTCCACGCACGACACCATCGAGAACAGGCCACGCACTGACGAGGACGCGCTTTGAGAGCCAGGTGAACACCCTCCTCCCGGTCTCGATCATGATGCCGTACACCAGTAGCATAAGGGTCTCCGTTGCATTCCCGCGCGAGAACAGTGCGGCGAGGAGCGAGAAGACGCCGATGCCACCGGCGGCGCCGAGGCCACCCAGCAGGTTACCTCCAGACCCAGCGTCCGCCTCCGCGGGCGTACCCGCATCGCTAGAATCGAAATATTGCGGGGAAGCCATTCGCCACGCGCGTCGACGGTATCCCCTGGGCATTAAATTGGCCAGATGCGGACCCGCGGTTCGTTTCGCGTAATAGGACCGAAATGGAAGGCTCGCGGTCGCTGGCGGCGTCGCTCTGATCACTGCCGGGGCGCAGATGAAGGGCCGGTAACCAGGAGATTGACTGGGATCTGTTGGAGGTGATAAAGACGAAGTTGAATGGGATAGAGACAAGTCTTGAGAGCGCGAGTGACGGCTTTGAGGTCAAGCCGTGTGTGTGACACGACGCGTCGCAGTCGCGTGGGCGCGTTTTCAAGTCTCGTGCCTTTGCTCCATCACTTTGCTTGCAGCACATTCCCTTTTTCAACAAGTTTAGCTCAACCTCCTCAAAGATTACTGGCCAGCTTCATTTTCACAACACTCTACAACCAAATCCGATTATCTGACCTCCGTCTGTCATCTACCTGGGCAACCGGATTTCGGGTTTCTCGGACAGCTCTCTGCCGTTCCTTCATCACCGCAACATGCGCCCAACATAAGAAGATGTATCTGCGATCCCGATATTCAGGCTGCCGCGCTATATACCATGATCTAATGACGTATAAGTTACAACACAAAGCGCCTTTCCATCGACTACGAGTAGTATGCTCCGGGCCGCCAGACAGCTTCTGAAACCGACGATAACCCGATGCCTGCCTCCTCCGCCTTTGGGTAGTCTACCTGCGAACTGGTCGACGGGGCGTTGCTCTCGCTCTCGGAAGAACCACGGATCCTCAGTCTGCCGCCTGACCCAGCATCCGCCATCGCTTGCCAAGTCTCCCGGGCCGGGCGAGAGCACTACAACGCGTATAAGAAGAAGTGCCTCACATCGTGCTTGTCGTGCGCATTCGACTCACAATGTTCGCACTAGGCTTCGTCGCCCTTGCCCTCTCGGCGGCATCCGCTGTCCTCGGCCACGGCTATGTGCAGCAGGTCAGTATTTGCAAGACATGCTGTCGCTCTGAATCATGCTCAATTAGTCTCAGGTCACTACTAGCTCACCGGTCGCCACTTGGCCTGGCTGGAACTTCAATGTCGTACGTCTACAGCCAAGTTGAGGAGTATTCAATCATCATCGCTGACCCGATTTGTCATCAGGACCCATACCTGAGCCCTACGCCCAAGCGCATCGTGCGCAAGATTCCGGGTAACGGACCCGTGACCGACCTTTCCCTGATCGAGTAAGAAGTTTCCTCGACATGTTCTCGCGTTACTCACGTCTCCCAGCGTGCAATGCAACGGCTACACCGGCGGCAGCTTCTTCACCGCCCCGGCGGGAGCCCTCGCGCCTGTTGCCGCTGGCGCAAGCGTGGGGATGAACTGGACGACCTGGCCCGCCAGCCACATCGGCCCGATCCTCACGTACATGGCAAAGGTGCCCGCATCTGCGAACGTGACATCGTGGTCGCCCGGCACTGCCGCGGTCTGGTTCAAGGTCGACCAGGCCGGCAAGTCCGCGAGCGGCGCGTGGGCCGCGACCGACGGCCTCACCGCGACCAAGTCGGTGTACACGTTCAAGATCCCCGCGACACTTCCTGCGGGGCAGTACCTGATTCGCCACGAGATGTACGCCAGCGCTGCGACACGGGTGCTGGTCTCTGTCTTATCTCTCTTCTCAGCATTGCTCTTCATGCGGCCTACACCTACCCGGTTCGTACGCTGCACCTGTAGCTCGCAGTCTCTTGCTGACTGTTCTGCTTCTTACAGGGTGCCCAGGTTCGCACGGGCGATATATAGTCAGCTGGACACTTTTGACGCCGTCCCCGTAGGTTTACCCCATGTGTGCTCAGGTTCAGGTCACCGGCTCGGGCACGAAGGCTCCTAACAGCTCTTTCCTTGTACCGTTTCCCGGCGCATACACGGCCAGCACCCCCGGCATTGTATACGACGCCTACACCAGTCAGCACTCGCGTTGCCCTTGGTGCATCTATGTTGATAAATCTATATCGCAGACACTGGCGCTTACCCCATTCCCGGCCCCGCGGTCTGGACGGGCTGAGGCTCCACCACCAGAAAAGGGAGTATGGATGTATATGTACAGAATTACATTCGTGCTATCTATCCGCGTTGGTCCTTCTCTGTGCCAGACTGTGGACGTGCAAGCTCTAGGCCTGAGTTCTGCTTAGAAACCGAGGATGGCTGCCGATGTGGATCGCGGGCCAGGAGTCATCCATAATTCCGCATCAGGGGTCAGAGCGCGTCTGGTTAGGGCACAACCTGGGTCACTCGACGCATGTCTGCATAAATCGAGAGAGAGAGCTCTTGCCGCATACACCCTTACATACTGAATAAATGCACTATACATGGGGCATCTGACAATCCAAGGGCAACGATGTGTCAACGACCCTTGCAGTGATACCAGGCCTCCATAAGCAACGCAAGCAGCACGATGTGGTCCAGGAGGGGAGCTGTGTGGGCCTTGGGACCGACAGTGAGTGTTGCCAAAGGATGAGGGCGCTCGTCAGACCGCCTACCAGAGGGCCGCGCCCTGAAGATGGCAATCGGGTCGTCTCTCCCTGCCTTCGGGCGCCAAATTTTTTTGCTATCTGCAGGTATCAGATAACACTAGGAGCCCTTCAGTACACGACCGGCCCGGGGACAGCCATCAAATAACAGACGCACTGTGCCCTTGTCCTTCTCGGCTTGCCAATACAGTTTGAGAGGATTGGTAGCGTCCCATATCCAGTGGAAGTCTCTCTGCACCTGCATCAGTACCCATCCAACAGACAGCAGCTTCACATGTACCCCATGTACCCGCGCATCGTTTCCACGAGTTAATACCGCAGATGCATCGAAAGGCAGACCATCTATGATGACCGAGAAGTCTGACGCGGCTGGACCCCACCTACTCAAAGATTTCCTCAGCAATTTGTCTACATTACCCTTCGCTAGGAGCGTACTCAAATTCGCCGGCAATGGCACTATCCGCACTCCCACCACGGCGCACTGCCGTGATACCAGTCCATGGGTTGAACACGTTGAGCGATGTGGAGACGTGATACAATGGTCGCGAATCCGGCGCGCCGGGCGGTGGAATGAGGAGCATTGCCGACTGTCCGTGTTGTGAGAACGTGTAGGTGATAACCTGCGTGGGGGCCCGTGCTTGCGAGTACCTGAGCTAAACCGCGAGCAGCACCGAAACAGCATGAAGTTGCACGCACTCGGGCGGCGCAACGTCACCCAGCGATCCTGTAGCCGCCGAGCTCTGCCCAACCCAGCTCATAGTGACTGGGGCATGCGGATCACTACTGATCTGCTGGCTGAGCACGGTTGCGGCATCGAACGGCTGAACTAGCGTAGTGATTGGGCGCTGGGGTTCTCTCATGATTGCGGAGACATTCGAGAAAAGTCCGCAAAAGCCAAGATACTTTAGCTACGTCGCCCATGCGCAGACGACGACGATGGCAGTGGCAAGAGCGATGGCAACGGTGCAGTACAAGTGACCTGCCATCCACCGTTTGTGATTGCACGCGTTCGCGACTCAGGACCAAGCATACTACGAGTATACGAGCAGAACTGAAGCCTAGACTGAGGCCCGAGGCCTGAGGACAGGTGTATGAGAGCAACATCCTCTCATACCAAGCGAGAAGAAGCAGAGTCCAAGTCGCCCGTGGCGGTGCTTGCCTCCCTCTTCCCACCATGCATCGCTGTCTGCACGTTTCAGAGATCGTTTTGAGCATCGTACAAGAACTCGCTTTCGACCAGAACACACTGTTCTCTCTTGTGACTACCAATCGTAGCCTGGGCGAGCCAGCATTGGCCGTGCTTTGGGCAACGCCGGACATCGTGGGATTGGCACAGCTAATGGACGCTTCGGTATTGGAGGTATGGGAGGCGGACCCTGAGGACAAGGATAATCATGCTCTCGGAGAGCTCGTGAGCCCAAGCACGTAGTCAGACACTTTGCCAATCACTGACGTCCGCCAGACCTTGACAGTGCCTTGGGAAGTTGCCCATGAATATCTAGGCGAACGTTTTCGTTTCTATGCGAAGTACGTGTACTGCTTGAATCTCTCAGTGAATCATTACAAGAGGAGCCTGTTTGTGTCAACTGGAGTCATTTCCTCCTAGATGAACGACGGGATGGGTCATACACTTTTCCCCCGTTTGCGTGAGCTCTCCTTGGACGAGCGGTATCTCGTTGCTGCACTCCGTTCAGACATCATCCCTGCGTTTGTAGATACTGGTGTGACCTCCTTGTACATCGCCTTCCCCCCCAGTTGGCCAAGCTCTCGAGACGACGGCCAGTTCCATGAGGCATGCGCACATCTTCAGCGCCTCACGATCGGACAGCAAGACCATTTCACGCATGGCTCATTTAGCAAGAAACTGGTGCTACTGTTCATTTCTGGCAGACCACCGAAATTCACGGAGTTTGTATGCCTAGAAACAATACCCGCTGAATACCTCTCACATCTATTCTCATGTACTACTCTTACCCTCCTGGACATATCTCTGGATGGTACCCCGCTTCCTCCCCTTCCGTCCACGGCATTCTGGAATTTGCAAAATCTCTCCTTTGAGGAAGCAAGCCACACACTCGCAGCTTTTCACTTCTTCCTTGCTTTGCAGCCAAGCACTCGCTTGCATACCTTTACCTACAAAAACGCAAGATACGAGCCGGTTCCAATCGACAGCAACAGCCTTTGCCAGCTCGCTCGGCACGTCGCCCGTTTCAACATGCTCCAAGATATCTCCATCATTTTCCGAACAGATAAAGTTCAGCCACACATGACGAGTGTGCCGAATTCTGTCGCATTTTCCACAGCTTGCCGGATCTGCGCAAGCTAGTGATCAGCACAACCACAAGTGTTCTAGTCGGCACAGAGGATGTGCACGCCCTATTACGTCACTGCCCTCACATTGAGGAATGGTGGTACAAGCATCCGCTCAATGGCATCGGGAACAATGTCTCCGTCTCACTTCGCACGTTTTTGGAGATACTAAGCATGTACCCTCGCTGGCGGGATATCTCGATGTGTGTGCGCTGTGATGACCTGCCCAGCCTGGAATCTCTCAGAGGTCTGATTTGTCCAAAGTAAGTATGCCGCGCAACTTCAAGTTGATGAGATAAAGGATCCGAAGTTAGTAGCTGCAGCGCTCCAGTGGGTTCTCCCTGCGGTGTGGCGTGTGTGGAGTAGCGGCCGTGGTCTTCATGAGAAAGCACGTCAGGTCAATGACATCCTTTCTCCGTCAGGACGCGGTTCCAGCTGATCTCACTTCACAAACGGTGCCTGTCGCGAGTGGTGGAGGGATACAGAGTTGTGCTTGTACTATTCTTACCAGAGTATACACATTATACATCATACGACGGCGGCAGACAAAGGAGTGCAACAAAAGGGATAAGTTAGCAAGAGCATCCCAGCGGGAAACAGAAACAGTGAAAACGGCAAGCAGCGCACTATCCACGACCTCGACCTCTCCCGCGCCCGCGGCCTCTCCAACCGCCGTCGCTAATGCGGTCGGCGAGCGGACCACGCGGAACGCCCGGAGACACCATGCCTGGAAGCGGAGGGCCACCTCCGCTGCCGCCGCCGCCCCGCATGGCGCCCCGGAGTGCACGCGGGCCGCTCGGTGGGCGCCAGCCTGCGTTCGCGTTCGCGCCCGTGCCTGGTCCCCCAGTCCACGGCGGCACGACCGGTGCAAACGGCGTCGACCCAGACGCCCGTCGGAACGGAAACTGGACAGGGCTGTCGAACGCACGCGGGTGCGCGGGCGGACCACGCACAAAGTGCGACTTGGGCGCGGACGGCGGCGCCGGTGCGGGAAGTGGCGCAACGCTCGGGATCTCGCCGTCCTCGGGCGCCTGCGCAGCGAGGACGGCACGCCGGGGTGCATACATGTCGACGACAGGGGACTCGGCGCGCGACGGAGAGGTTGAGGGCATCGAGCTTGTGAAGGATGCGCCAGAAGTGCGACGCGGGCCTGTAGGGACGGAGGCACGCCTCTCACGAAAAGGGAACTGCGGGACCGAGCTTTCAAGGGTCTCCATCTTCGCCTGCCACGAGGAGGGCTCGGACGGGGTCGACTGCACAGACGGCAGGGAGCCTGCGAGGTGCGGAGGGGTGTCGAGGCCGGGCCGGAAACGAGCAACGCGTGGGGATGGCTGGGCAGAAGACTCGGTCCTGGTGGGCGAGGGCAGTGACTTGACTGGTTTCATGCGCGACAGCAAGGTAGGGGACGACAACGAGGTCACTGTCGAGGGTTCGTCCATGTCCATCGAGCCGCTGGACGAAGCAATGTCGTCGTCGTCGAGGTCGTGCGTTGTTGCGCTGATCCCGTTCGTCCCGTTGCGCATCGTAGGCTTGCGGTCCTCGGCAGGCGAGGTCGGCACAGTTGTGACTGTGAGCGCAGGCGCGCCAGGCGAGGTTGCCGGTTCGTCAGCGGAAGACGATGCACGCCCGGTACTCGATTCTGTAGCGTCCATTGACTCCGCTGCTGGCTCGTCTAGCATTGGCTCGTCCTGAACCATCGCCTCTGAAAGCGTTTCCTCCACCAGAGCCGCATCCTGCACCACCACCTCGACTGTTGACGGCGTCACCACCTCTGCGACCGACGGTGCTACTACCTCAGCGATCGCCGGCGACCTCATCCTGACGATCGATGGCGGCAACGGGATGACCCATGACAGCTGCTGTACGACTGGGGGAACCGCCTCCTCCACGACCGCCGCAACCACCACCTCAGTGACTGGTACCGGCACGTCCTCCGTTGTTGGCGTTGGCGAGTCCCCGACGAGCGACGGCGGCGCCTCCGTGACCGGTGTGGTGCCTCCACGTGCGGCCTCCTCCTCCTGCATCTTCTTCCGGCGGAGCGCAAAGTCCCGGAGCGAGAGCTTGACCTTGGGAGCTGGGGCAGGCGTCGGCTCGCGGGGAGGAGGCGTTGGCTCGCGTGGTGGGGGTGTTGGCTCGCGAGGAGGTGGTGTCGGTTCCCGAGGGGGTGGTGTTGGTTCACGAGGGGGTGGTGTTGGCGCGCGAGGTGAAGGCGTGGGTGCTCGGGGCTCTTGCGACGGTGGATGGGGCGTCTCCCTGAGCGGTGAGGTGGGTGGCGGGAGCGCCTCTGTCCCAGCGCGGGACGACGGCATCGACGTCGGCGGCGTGTGCGCGCCGGGAGACAGCGCGTCTTGCGGGGGCGGCGACTCGCTGAGCAGCACGCGCGCGACACGGGCGCGCACGCGGGGCACGCGCACGGACTCGAGCTCCTCCTCCTCGTCGACGTGCGACGACTGGATGGAGCGGTCGTCGTCCTCGCTATCCTCGTCCTCTTCGTCCTCGCTCGGCATGGACGCGGGCGGCGGAGAGGAGAGCGGGGAGGAAGGCTGCATCGAGGGTGCGCGCGGGGCATGCGTGTCATCCTCGGGGCCGACGGACGAGGCGGGCAGGGAGGGCGTGGGCGAGGCGCGGGGGGAGCGAGTATCGACTGGGGCGGGCACAGGCGACGGGGCGCTAGCAAGTGGCGGCGGGGATGGCGGCGACGGGGTGTGCGGAACAGGCGTGGCAGCTGGGGACGGACCTCGCTCGGCGGCGGGGCTGAGCTCGACGGCTGGGCTGGGCTCGACAGCAGGACTAAGCTCGGCGGGTGGACTGTGTCGGGCAGAGGGGGTTCCCTCATCCACTTCCATGCTGTCATCCTCGGCTGCGGGCGTATCGGGCACCTGTTCCGGCGGTGGCGAGGGCGGCTCGCTGACCTGCTTCTCCAGCACCGGCGCAGTCGCCAGCAAGTCCTCGTCGGTGGAGGGAGGAGGCGCGACCTCGTCAACGGGAGTAGGCATGTCCTCGTCAACGGAAGCAGGCACGTCCTCGTCGACGGGAGCCGGTACATCCTCGTCAACTAGAGTCGGCACGTCCTGGTCGACCAGCATATCCGTGTCGTCCGGAAACGTATGGGCCACCACCAGCGGTTCCTCCTCAGCTTCCTCGGACACACGCTCGGGCTCCAGCGTCGGCTGCCGGACCTCGACGCCAACGCTGCTCGACCGCGACCTCGACCGCGGGCGTGCCGGTGCTGCCAGCAACTGAGCGGGGGCCGCCAGCAACTGAGCCGGTGCCGCCAACGACTGCGCCGGGCCCCGGGCCTGCCAGTCAACATCCTGCACCGTCGGCGCGACATACAGATGCGGCACCGGCGCCGGTGCGGCATACACAGGCGGCGGCGCGGGCAGCGGCGGCGACGGCGGTGCTTTCCACATCGGCACCGGCACACTCCACACTGGCGCGGATGCGGGCGGCGGCGCAGGTGCCGGAGCCGGAGCCGGAGAGGATGATGGCGCGGCAAAGGCAGGCACAGACGTGCGGCGCGGCGGACTCGGCGGCGTCGGGTTGAGGAGGTCCGCAAAGCTCATCCGGCCGCCGGCCTTGCGCGGAGGTGGTGCTGGTGCCGGTGACCACGCGGGCTGCGTGTGCGACGACCCGGGGCGCGACTGGGATGTGCTCGCCTGTGCGTGCGACGGCCTGGTGTGCGCCGGCTCGTCAGGCATGTGCGACGATCCCGGTCGAGACTGCGACGGTCCAGCCTGGGCATGCGCCGACCCAGGGCGCGACGCGTGCGCCGTTTCCGGACTGCGATGTGACGACCCCGGCCTCGCCTGCGCCTCGGGCCGCAGCTGCGCCGGCCCCGCCTGCGTGTGCGACGACCCTGCCTGCTCCGGCCGCAGCGCCGACGACTGCGCATACACGGACCCAGCGCGCGCACGCACAGGCGGCGCCCACGCATTCGCCACGCCCTCGTCCGCGCGCACGGGGTTCAGCAGACTCTGCAGTCTTGAGCTCGAGCCCGGGCGGGGCGTAGGGGCTGGTGGCCCATCAGCGTTCGTCGCTCGTTTCAAAGAATGTGTCCTACCGGGTACGGGCGCGGGCGCGGGGTCGACGTCCATGTCCTCGCGCCGGGCGCGCATCCAGCCCTTGCGGAAGCGCGGCGGCATCCTGCGCTCGTCGGGGATCTCCGCGCGGCGGCGGGGTGGGCCCGTCCCGCGGACGTCCTTCCTCCTCATCTCCGCCTCATCCGCCGACGGGGGCAGACATGACGGGTCAAGCTCGGCGCCCGCGCGGCCGCCCGCCCACGCGCCGGTGGTGCCGCGCTCGCGCGCGCGGAAGCCGCGCGCGGCGCCGGGGCCCACGAGGGGCCCGCAGTCCGTGTCCGCGTCGACGCGCCGGCGCTTGGGCGGCGGGAGCTCGTCGTCGGGCGGCGCGTCGACGAAGCGGGCCATGCGCGCGAGCGCACAGGCTTCGGCGGTCGCGCCGCACGCGCAGGTCGTGAAGGTGCTCGCGAGCCCGGTGAGCACGGTCGCGAGCTGCTTGCGGAGGTGCGTGCGGTGGGCAGGGCTGTGAGGGATGTTAGGTAGAAGGGGAGGGGATGAAAGAGAGACGGACGGGAGCGCGTGTGGGTCCGCGAGCGCGGCGGGGAGGGTGTGCACGGCGGCGCCGTCGTCCCACTCCCAGCCGAGGACGACCTCGTCGTCGGGCTTGAGGTCCTTGAGTGCAAACACCGCAAATCCAAGACCCGTGCCCTCGTCCCCGCAGAGCGCGGGCCGGAGCACGGCGTTCGGCCGGCACCCGGAGCGGATGAAGCGCGCCTCGTTGCCGGCCATGCGGGCGTCGAGCGCGAGCGCGAGCGGGGGCGGGAGCAGATGTACGCGCGGCTTGGGCAGGCCGAGCGCCGCGTACCCGTTCGCGGGGTCCGCGAGGTACGCCGCCGCGGGGAGGACCGTGCTCGTAAACGGCGTGATCACGCCGTCGGCGGCCACCGGCGCGCGCACGCGCACACCGTGCCGCGCGGAGACGGCCAGCGGCGGCGGTGGCGCGGGCCCGCCGAGCGCGGAGACGCCGCGGTAGGCGTGCGCCGCGCGGGCGAGCGCGGCGCGCGTGGGACGGTCCGGGACGAGGTCCGCCGCCAGCGGCACGTACGACGCCTGCCACGGCTCGTCCACGGACACCCACTCGTCCTCGGGCGGCTGCGTGGGAGGCTCGGGCGCCGCCGCGAGCAGCGACGGCCGCGAGGACGAGAGCGAGGTCTGGAGCATCGACGGCCGCCGCTTGCGCTTCCCCGCGCCCTCGTCCTTCTCCTTCCGGCGCCGGCGCTCCACGCCCGGGCTCGTCGTCCGCGGCGCGCCGCCGTCGGGGGCGTGCGATGGCCCGGGCGCGGGGACGGGCGGCGCGAGCGCGGCTCGGGCGAGGCGGTCGAGCTGGAGGCGGCGGGCCCAGGCCGCGTCGTGCGGGATTGTGGGCGCGCAGCGCCAGCAGCGCCACTCGTCGGGGACGGCGCCGGGCGCGATCCCGAAGCACGCGCTGTGGCACCACCGCCCGCACTGGTCGCAGGCGATGGAGAAGCCGTCGTCGTTCGGGAGCTGGCAGATGCAGCGGATCGTCCCGTCGTCCTCGGGCGGCGGCGGCGGCGGCGGCGGCGGGCGAGAGGAGGAGGGCGTGTGCAGGTGGAGGAGGCCCAGCACGGCGTCGTGGGCGGCCGGGTTCATGGCGGCCGCCGAGGACGGCGGGGGAGTGAGAAAGGCGGGCAAGGGCGCTGTTGGCGGCGCAGGTTCGCGCCGTTGTTTACCCAACTCAGTCATGATCATCGCGCGCTTCGACCCGGCTTTTGTCCCTTTTTCTAGCGCGCCTTCTTGTGCTTTCGCTTTCTCCGCCGCATACGTCCAAATCGTGTACGGACGGAGATGACGCTGGATATATTGGCGCTGTCGCCGGCGTTGGGCACGGCTTGGCTGCGGCGATCCTCCGCGTGATCCCCGGCTCGACGTCCCGCCCACGCGGGGCCAAATGAATTACCGAGGGCGTCGGCCGCGGGCCGCAGCGTGCAAGTGCGTTCATTTATCCTCTCCCGCCATCGAATGCTGACGACGGCCAATGAACGACACTGTGCCGCCGCCTCCACTTTCGACACTCATCTCTGCTCTGCTGTGCTACCCATCCTCTCGCGTACAGCACACATGTCGCAGCCAGGCTCATGTCGCAGCCAGGCTCATGTTTGGACTACGCTCCAACAAGCTCGGGGAGTTGTGCGAACATGCGCCTGGCTGCCCGCATGCGCCCTGGAGTCTACTCGCCCGGCACCACCGAGAGCGATCGGATCAGTGTTGTATCTCAATCCTCTGACACATGCTGAACGCGTGCGGGTATCAGCAAGAGCGAGGGCGAATGAGAAGGGTTGGTGCGCGGGGAAGTGACCGTTTTCATCGGAAACTGGACCCGGATCACTCTGCGTAACAAGATCGGCGCCCGAAACGCCAGCAACATCTCGACCCCTCACACCCGAAGAAAGTTTCTCAAGCCCCGGTCCAAGTTTGTCGATAGCACCGGGAGATCCCGGGACCTCTATGGAACGATCTCAGGCAACGCGCTCAACCACACTGAGACCCCCCTCCCTGCATACACGACCTGGCTCTTCTTTTCTCTTCTCCTCTAATCTGCATCTTTTTCTCTTTTCTCTCTCTCTCTCTCTCTTTCTCTCTCTCCTTTCTCGCTTGTATCCACACGGCTCACTCTCACTTGACTGCCGAGATACCCCCTACTGTAACCACCACTACTCGAACCCCTGCGCAACCAGCCCGTGGGGCTGACCCGTTCATGTGAAGACACGAGCTTATTGCATAGACCGACTACATACATAGATAGCCCGCCGTTTGGCTCTACCATGAGAGAAAGACCCCCTCTTGAAAGCATATATATGTATACATTCTCCCTTGCATTGTGACCTCACTCCATGATCATGTGGTACACTGAGAATAGTACGAATTTTGCGCTTTGCCTGTGCGTGGGGTGAGCGAACGCCAGAGGAACCGAGCAGCAGGACTCACAGGTCCCAGACGCGCAGCAGGTCGCGCCCTGTGGATGTCTAAGTCAGCAAGTCGATACACAGGACAGGGGAGGAGCGAACTAACACTATACCCACTGCCCACACATTGTGCGTAGAGCGCTGCACACTGAATCATTCAGCACGAGCTCGCAATCCAGCATCGCCGCACCCACCGGCGCACGCCCCCGACGGTGCGGTGGTCGAGGTGGCGGACGGCTTGCTCGAGGTCACCGTCGAGGTCGCCGTCGCCGTCGCGCTCCCACTCGGGTATCTCCCGCACTGGTAGCCGACCATGCACGGCGGCTGCAATCCCGCGGGCTCGGCGCCGGCGTCGGTGAGGAGGAGCGCGACGACGCCGTGCGGCGGCACGCTCGTCGCGTACGTGCGCGTCGCGGTGCCGTTACTCGTGTGCGCCCAGAGGTCGTGGATGGCGTACACGGGGCCCGCGCGCAGCCACGGGCTCTGCACGAGGCTGAACGACAGCGTCGCGGCGGAGGTGAGCGGGTTGAGCAGCATGATCACCGTCCCGTTCTGCGAGGGCCCGGACTAGTACTGCGCCGGGTGCGCGGCGTCGCTCGTCCAGTCCGCCTGCAGACACGCGTCAGTGTGCGCTGTGAGGGAGGTGCTCCGGGACGGACGTTGTAGCCCCAGTGGAAGGGGGAGATACTCTCGCCGTGCACTGGGTCCTGGTTGATAGCGATGAGCTCGTAGTTCTTCAGGATCGCGAGCGACTGCGCCGAGATAGTCGAGAGCTGTTAGGGGCGTCAACCTCGCAGACCATCTTAGGCCTGTGCAACACGCACGCTCGTTCCGATGAGGAGAGGAGCCTTTATGAGTGCCCAGGCCGTAAAGTGCGTCTTCTGCTCGTCAACCGTCATCCCGCCGTTTCCACTGCACGCGACCGCCGTCAGTGTACTTGACGAGGTTTTCAGGAGGGACCACTGACATCTGAAGCATGTCCAAGTCATTGTGGCCGTAGTAGTCTGTCGCCTGCGTGATGAACGAGTTGCTGTCAAGCCAGGTTAGCATCAGGGAGCATCACGCATAGACAGATAGGAACTCACAAGTTGATGATGGATGCAATCGAAGCATAGTTCGTCCCGATATCTTGCGTAGTCTTGAAGGAAGTGTTAACTCGGAGATCGCTTCCACTGAAACGTCAGAAGCTCACCCGCCAGCTCTGGCCCATGTTCTTCCCCCAACTGTAGCACGAGTCAGCACAACCTTGTGGAAGACCCAGACACCACTCACAGCCACACTTGGCCCACACCCCAGTTGCAGAGTGAGAGCACCACCTTCGCGTTTTCTGCGCTGATCGCGTCTGCCATCTGCTGGTATCCTGTGTAGTGTGCTCAGTCAAGGATGGACGTGGCCTCGCATACGAGCCACTCACGGCCCATGACGTTCTGCTGCGCAGTGCTGTCGGCGGGGACTGTTTGTGAGGTAGCACATACGTCAGATTAAGGTAACAGCTGCGATGCGATCCTCAGCTTACATGCGCAGTTGTCGTACCTGGAGCACCTTTGTCAGTAGAGAGCCTTACGAAGGAATCGAAGTGCTCACTTGAGATAATCAAAGCCCCAAGTGTTGAAAAATGTGACGGCATCAGTCGTCTCGTGGTTCCACGACCCGGGATAGCCCGCGCAAGTGGTATAGCCGCTGTCTCCGTAGATGCCAGCCTTGCTGTGCGCATCAAGAAAGTCTTAGACATCACTGCTATAGACGGTCGGAAGAAGAGCACCCACAAGTTCATCCCGTGCAGCGTGTCGGTGAGGTTCTTCATGCCACGAGAGAAGCGGGTCGTGTCGGCCACCTGCTGGCCGTTCGACGCGCGGGTTTTCTGGGCCCAGCAGTCGTCAAGGTTGACGTAGCTGTAGCCAGAGGCCTGAGTGGGAGGTCAGATGAGGCTCGCTGTCTGCGACTCTACGCATGCCTGCAAGCCGAGGGTCTGCATCAGCTTGGCCGTCGAGATGACCAGGTCTTGGTTTATGTCGCACTACAAATAAATTCAGCATACGTGAAGAAAGCAGGACCGCTGAAACTTACGTTGAACGCATTCCAAGCTGTTTGTGGCAGCGAGTCAGCAAAGAAGACTCAAGACACAGGTGGACGATAGCCTACTGTTGAAGCCCATGACTAGGAACAGGCATGAGCGGACTATCACATGTATATTGAAGTGACGTACCAGGAAGTTCTGCGACACCATTGTTGAGCGCATTGGTCGTCGCGGGGAGCATCGCGACCGCCGCCACAGCCAGGATCCAGATGTTTGAGGCAGCCATTAGAGACAGCGAGCTGGATTGAGGGCTCTCCATTCACCCCTCACACTTATAAACATTTTACGCGGTCCAGCAGGGGCAGTGGCTGCCATGAGTCGAAGCATGTTCCTCGTGTCGGCTGACTGCGAAGGGACTGATCAACAATGCAAAGCCCACATGCACTGGCATCCAAGTCCCCGTCGTTACTGTACCTTTTCGACCATAAGTTCGTCGCCCGTCGCCCACAGATTTTTTTGACTCCGGATTTGAGCGTTTCAGGCTTATCGGGGAACATCGCCGTTATTTCGGACCCGGGTTGATGAACTTATGGTCGAAAAGGTACAGTACTCCTTGCGCATTCACTCGGAACTGTTGGCGAAAGGCGAAGCATGCGATGGCTAGCCGTTGGCAGATGTGTGCTGCAGATGGCAGCAGGAGACAAGAGGATCGAACAAGGGTCGAAGGCTCCTCGTAGATCGTATGTCATGCGTGAGAGCGAAACATTCTATCGAAGATGTCCAGAAGCACTCTCCAGCATGGTCGTCAAGTCGTCTGACATGCGTTTCGAGCTGAACAACGGCCCGGGCGGAGCGGACGCGCCGATCTCGAGCAAGAAGGCGGAGGGACAAGGAAGAGAAGCGTTGGTGCACGTGACCACAACGCCCACTCTGGCCAAGAAATTGTTACAGATGACTGTAGTTACATACATTCTCTAAGTGAATATTCAAGTGTATAGTAATAGAGCTCATTCAGAGGGAGACGGGTGCCACTCGGTCCGACGGATGATCCAGATCCAGTAATGGGTGCTCAATGAAACAGGGTGAACGCGGGTAGGAGTGGGAGAACGTGATAAGGAAAGTGGCTACATGGCCAGAGTGGACGCACGAGGCCTTGACATGGGGCGTGTGCGATGGGAAGGGGCCCGGACACCAATGGAGGGAGCGTTTTCACGTCCGAGAGAAGAGTGTGACACAGCGGGTGTGCCGTGCGGCCGCAGGATTGAAGAAGTATCCGAGCCGTGGGGACCATATGAGCTAGACACTGTAAGGGAAAGCGAAGAGCGGTAGCGAGCTTGAAGCACCTGGAAGAACATAAGATGGTAGTACTCAAGAACAGACGAGAAGGCTCACTGATGTCAGACATTCAAAGTCACGACGATCAGTGTCGTCCAAGGACCCCGCCTTCGTGCAAGCGGAGGATGTGTCGGGCGAAGGAGAAGTAGGCACAGGAGCAGGGCGGGATGAAGCAAAAGAAGGCCGCCGCGATGAGACAGAAGGGATAATCGGGTGAGTGCTCTCAAGGGCTGCAGTCGATGTAGCTGGGCGGTGAAAGAGCACGGACGTAGAATGGCGTCGAACAGGCGGGTCCAAGCGAGGGACGTTGACAATGACGTAGTCGTCCACTTCATCATCTTCCTCGGTGTCGGATACTGCGCAGACAGGGGGGAGGGTCGGTTCGAAAGCGGCAAGGATGGACTCGGCGGCCTTGGGTAGGTCCACGATGGTCGGGGCCGGGGACTGGGCGCGACGGCGGTGGATCATGGCGTGAGCAGGCGGCGAAACTCTGAGCAGACGAATGAGTGCTCAGAGCGCGTATGCAGGGTTACTTGTGGCTTACCGTCGGACCTCGGGGTCGAATCGCGGTGTCTTGCGTGGCCGAGGAGGTGGGCTCGTGTCACGAAGGGCTTGACGACGGGGACGATCGCCGACAGCCAGAGAGCCGAAGTCCATCGCGCCAGAGATAGGCATGGGGCAGGCAGACTGAGAACAGTGCGAATTATGTAGGAAGAGTGATGTCGAGTGCTAATGTTGGCGACTACGGTGGGAGGCCGAGCGTGTGGTGTGCGACGACGACGACGATGAGATGCTCCGAGCCAGTCAAGGCAGGGGCAGACACGATCGTTCGTGGTGGTGGGGCGAGATTGAGGTTGGCCTGCATCCCGAGCGAACAATTGAGGGGCGTTATGTACAAGGCGCCGGGACAGGTTGTGGCAAAAGTTCAAAGCGTGCGATCGCCAACAGTCGCCAACCCGCCGGATGGAACGCGGTGGACCGGAGTGTGACAAGAAACCTTGTTGCAAGTTGCCGTTTTTGGAGCGGCTTGTGCCTCATCGCTTGCTTGACGACGACTGCTACTGAAACTATATACGTGTGAATCGTTGCATTGACTAGAAATGTTGTGCAACAGACGATGCCCCGCTTTCATTCACGACTACATCGGCCAGCTTCATCTCCACCATATCGTTCTTCAGGGTGATCAAGCCCCATGGCTCTCGGTCCGCCTTCCTTGCACTGGTACAAAATTGAACAGTGTGGACTCGGCTACCCTCGGAGACGCGCCGATGAAGCCACTGTTTGAGGTAGCTGAAATCCGACTGGTCTGTCTCAATATGCAAGTGTCGGACAGCGGCTAGTGCTCCGGTCCTATGATGGCTGAGCGCAGCTTTGAAGACGTACGGGGCCATGTCCTCTCCCACATGCAGCACCATCACCCACGAGAACGCGTCGTTGAAGAAGGAGAAGGGGTTCCGGCGCAGGTAGTCGTTCAATCCGAAGATCCAGCGCTGTACAGGATCATGGGGCCGGATGAACTTCGCCGTGTAGAAACCCGCCTCGTCGGTGCTTCTGGAGACGTGCATTGATGAGTGTGCAAAGTGCGCTCTGAGCAGAGAGGAACACCAGTTCTGCGACATGCTGTTTCGCTGGTGGTTGGGACCGTTCAGCCACACTTCGAGGTCTTTTCGGGGAGCGGGGAACACCTGAAGGACCGTCTGCATGAACGAGTGAGCGGATGTAAGTGACAATGACAACAGCTTGATGGTGCAAGGTATCAAATAGCTGCAGGTCTATTCCCTGAGGGCTTGAGATAGGTTCCGCATCCTCTTCTTCGCCCTGCCACAGACCGTGGATCCGCAGAGAGCGCAGATTGGGCGTACGCTGGAGGATGTCCTGTATGCCCGCAACTGGATTGTCTCCCTTGATCCTGTAGAATTAGAGATCTTCGAGGCACGGAAAGTGCGCGCTACCAAACGTTCCAAAAGGCCATGCATAGTGAAGCGTGAGCTGCCTCAGGGACGGAAACGCACACATGCCTGCATTCAGACCTATATCGATCGCAAAGACATGACCTTGTAGGCCTACGCCGTAGCAAAGAGAGCGCATATTGGGCCACGCAGATCCAAAAAAACGTGCGCGAGAGATCGTGGGACGGAAGCGACCAGCCGCGTATATCGACGTGGGCTGCACGCGGCATCAGGCCTAACAGCATCTGCTCGTGCTCTTGATAGCGGATTCTCGACCAGCAGTCTCTCCAGGGATAGTATGAAGGCGGCACATATGACAGTGAGAGTGGGACGGTGCCTGCCCGTCGCGCACACAGAAGACACCAGGCGACCCCATTCGTGGCATCGATGCGGGCCCATAGTAGCGGCGTCTCGAGGATCACTTGCCGGATACCGGTGTATATACCGGCAACCTCGTACCATTTCTCCACGTCATCCTGCACTTATGTCACTACCTCGACGAGGACATCTGCAGGCAGCCGCCCAAGTGGTGTGAGGGCGTTCCGTCGAGCCTTGAGAAACAAGATGTGTTGCTCCAGTTCTTTGATCCGAGTATCGATCGATGCTATGATATTCATGAGTAGTTCGAGGTTCGCTAGTCGCGTGTATCAGGCGGCAGAGACGATGCAGGCCGACAACGGGAGATGGACACGAACAAGATGAGTCAGACACAGCCACCTCGGGCGAGGCTCTGACGTGCCAGTATGGTCGACATCTCATCCCACGCGGGCAACCTGACATTAGAGCTTATTTGCGGCCGCGGTCGCCCGTTTCTTTCCCAGTAAGAAAGAAGTTGGGCAGCTCCAACGATGACGTCCGATGACGACCGTTCGTCTCTTTGGGCGCGAACATGTTGTGTAGTACATAGAGCAGTCAAAACCGAGATACAAGTCGTAACAACTAGTAGATTATCAATCAAAGCAATAATAAGCGTGGTAGAGCGCGAATGCGCCGGTTGAGACGACGGGCGGGCATGAAGGCGGATGCGGTAAAGGGCAGAAAGCGCACGGTTTAGTGACGTCAATCGTACTGAGTGACGCGGTCTCCACCGTTCTTCTCCAGAAGAAAGCGACCGCGGTGCAAATAAGCTCTATTGTACATTTGTTGGACATATGTTACATACAGAGGATGAAATCAACTCGGTCATTTCTTACGCGTACACCTTCTCGTTGAAGCCAGGCAGGATCTTGGCGGTCTGGAACGCCACGTCGTTCTGCGAGACGTTCTTTGTCCTCTGCCACTTCTGTTTACTGTGATGATACTTGTAAGCGTAGAATGACTGCGTTCAGTGAGACATCTTACGCGAAGGTCCATTCCTCCATCGTCGGAACCGGGTTGCCAGACGCCTCGAAGTCGTTCTGGAAACCGCCGGCAGCGAGCACAGGCGACTCCTTGATGGTGTTGAGGCGAACGTCGTTGTTTGGACTAGCACGGACAATCAGGAGGGGGGTCAGGCATGCAAGTGAAGATAACGTACCGCGAGAAGTAAAGGACGCCCAAGCGGTCGACGTGCTGCTGGTCCTTCGGCGGGATAACGACACGATGGACCGTGCTCTTGACGTAACCGCCGGTGAGGAAGGAAAGAGCGTCACAGGCGTTGACCGTGATGGTACCGTCCTGGGGCTTGACCCACTTCCACTCGTTGTTGACATGATCGCGGATCTGAAGCGCCGCGACGGGCTGGCGGAAGAGGAGAGTCCATGAGCCGAGGTCGGTGTGTCCACGGACCCATGCACCGAGCTTGGCGTTCTCTTCCGGTGTGTACTTGGAGTACTTCATGTACCGGAAGTGGTCCTCGGACTTCTTAGAGTACTGTCTTCTGAGTTAGTGATGGTCTGGTGAGAGGGAGTCAATGACGTACATCGTGAATCTTGGTGAAGTAGTCCTCGGGGAGTTCAAGTGCGATGGCGAGGAGGACATGCAGCTTGTCTAGTACCTCGGTGTGGAGGAGACGAGCGAACTTCTCGATTTCCGGCAGGTGCTCTTGAATGACGTCGGGATGATTGTGGTTAAAAAATCCGTCAAACTCTGGAACATGATGAGCTAAAACGGTGTATTCGAAACCAGGGCGATACGCACTGGGGATATTGTAGACCTCCACGCGATCCCGCAACCCTGACTCCTCGTGGACACTAAGTCAATGAGTGAGCGCTGTGTGCCTCAGTCTCTGCCAAGACTTACATTCGACGACCAGCAGGCACATAGCCGTTAAAAGCGCCCTGGTCTACTCATATCAGCTCAAGGTCGAAGTGTCATCGACAAACACATGAACGCACCGAGGCCTTCGGGGGTGTACTTCTTCTTCTCCTCGAGTGGCAACTCGTAGAACTCGCGTCCGAGAGCAAACTGACGGTTGACAAGCTCTTGGTCGATGTCGAAGCCTTTGACGTAGAAGAAGCCCTTCTCGCGGACGGCGACCTTCAGGACCTCGACGAGCCCGCGCTTGCCCTCAGGCGTGTCGAATTTGGTGAGGTCGATAGTGACAAGATCAGCCCAGTCGAGATCCTGCTTTAAATACAGAAAGGACTATCAGGCGAAGATAGCAGGGAGTGGAAGAGCTTGACGCACCTGGGTCTCTTGAACATACTGGAAGCTACCAAGCTTGGGAGTTGCCACCGGCATTCTTTCCGAAAGTGGCTTGGCTTTAGACGCGATTGTTGTCTGGTTTCCTCAAACGCATCCCCCTCCGTCTGCTATTTATCTGCCCAATCTTCTGTCTCTTGCCTCAGTGTGCAGCGGCCGCTCCGTAGCAGTCAGCATCCCGAGTCCTCTATCACGCTCGCACACCATCGAGCACGCAACTGCCACCACCGTTTGCGAGTGAACTTGAGCGCTCGAAGTCTTTACTATCTTCTAGGATATCAAGTGACGGACCGCTTCATCTTCACTCGCCATTCCTTACGGAATATGAGTGCATGAGCACCATCATTCCGTTGAGAGTGGCACCACCCAGCCCTTCTCGCTCACTGTCAATGGTGATTACTCGCCCATGGCGTCAGCTTGCATGTGTGCCTGGCTCGAGCACGAGCTCCGCGCATTATCTAGTCAAATGATGACAGTCACGACCTTGGCTCTTCGTGCACCCTCCACACGACGACCTGAATTCGTTAACCATGGCGCTGAAGAAGACATCGCGTGGGTTGCTCTCCAAGGCTTGGTACGCTCTGCGCCTCGGTTTGTGTTGGATCAATAACGAGCAGGTGTCGGCAGGGACACTTGGGACAAGTCTCCCGAGGAGCGCGCATTCTTGTCCAAGCTGGACGCAGCTTTGTTGACGTATGCGGCACTATCCTACTTCAGCAAATACTTGGACCAGCAGAATATTACGGTTCGACACGCCGCTTTTTGGCTGTCTTTTGTGGAGGTTGAAAATTTCGCAGAATGCCTACGTCTCTGGGATGCAAGAAGAGTGCGTGTGTCCGATTCGTCACGACCTTCCCCTCTCATCCATGTGTTAGTCTCGGACTCCACGGGAACGATCTTAACTACATTACTATGGCATGGACATGTGGATATGTTATTGGTCAGATCCCCTCCAAGTACGCATGTTGTTTTGATGACAAGAGGAGTTATCTGACAAACATCGTTCACAGCCTCCTGATTACCAGAATACGTCCGTCGATATGGGTCGGGAACCTCCTTCGTTGGTCTCTCCCAAGGTTGCTCACTGTGCCCTCAGATTCCCACTATGGAGCTCATATGGAGTGTTCTGACGATGACGCTTGCCTCGGCCAAGAACTTGAACACCATCCTGGCCATTCGCTTCCTAGTCGGTACGCTTTCAGTTGTCTCTGCCGTCACACGGTTGAATCATTTGTTTGCAGGGCTTGCTGAGTCTACGTTCTATCCGGCGATTCAGTATGTGATCGGAAGCTGGTACAAGAACGAAGAGCTCGCCAAGCGAGCATGTATCTTCCATGTAAGCTTATCTTTTGACCGATTGCATCCCGACGGAAGAATTGACGCGGATGTACGCAGACCGCCAGCGCGTTTGGGCCGATGATCAGTGGTTTCCTTCAAGCCGGTGCTTACAGCGGGTTGAACGGCACCTTTAACTTAGCTGGATTTCGGTGGTTGTTCTTAGTTGATGGCATCATCACTGTGCCGATAGCTTTGTTGGGGTTCTTCATTATGCCGGGTAAGTCATTATGTCATGCAGCCTGGCTGGAAAGTCTGACTCTGAATCACACAGATCTGCCCACCAACACTCCGCCGTCGTGGATTCTGAACGAGCGCGATCTCAGTATTGCTCAAGAACGTATGAAAAGCGTAGGGCGATCTGCTCCGGCTCGGTTCACCAGGCGCAAGGTGTTGGGCTTCTTCCGGACGTGGCATCTCTACCTCTTGATACCTTGTGAGTTGAACTCGGCCCTTCGAAGAACATTTGACTAATTTCTCCTTAGTGTATATCCTGGTCAGTTTGATTCTTTCACATCTCGCTCACCGCGGTGCTTATGAGGCGTCGTCAAGTTTAACAACGGTATGTCGCATCGTGTTCAAGCCATCCAGTCTTACCCAACCTGCAGGCAACAATCCGACCTCCTCGATGATCTTCTGGTGTGTTCTACATAGAACTGAAGCTCTTGCTACCTATGTTAATGTCTCTTCTAGGCTGAAGAGCTTCAACAAGAAAGGTCATCCTCCCGTTTACACTGTCAGCCAGATCAACACGTACCCGTTCGGCATCTATGCCGTCCAGATCGTCACTACACTGTGCTATGCGTGGTGGAGTGATGTAATTGGCAGCCGATGGCCGCCGATCGTCTTTGCAGGGGTATGCGCTGACCTACGATCGGCCGGTAGAATATTGGTAACTCACTCTCTCAAGGTTTGGAACATCATCGTATGCAGTGTGCTGGCGGCGACACCACTCTACACGCACACAACTCGGCGATGGATCTTCTACTACATGGTATTCGCATACTTACTTACCTAACACCGACACCACAGCTCACTTGGCTTTAGACATCGTGCTCGGGCGGTCTATCTGGTATCATCATGGCCTGGGCCAACGAACTTACGGGGGCAGATAACGAAAGTACGTTCGCTGACTTCGGTTATGTTATGTAGCTGACGCAGACGTCCAGAGCGAGCATTCGTGGTCGCGGCCTGCAACATGTATGCATATATCGTCCAAGCGTGGCTACCCATGTAAGCGTCTCCCGCAATATCCCTTCCTCTACATATGCTGATTCGTGGCGCCAGCGTGCTCTTCCCTCAAGTGGAACAGCCCCGCGTGTTCAAGGGCAACGTCGCCACCGCTGGCATTGCCTTCGCCATGAGTACATCATATCCTCTCTTCGTCCAGACGCAGTGCTCATCCCTTCGCCCAGTTTGCATCGCGCTTGGCACTCTGTACTTACAGCGCCGCGACCAGCGTCGAGCAGCACAGGAGCAACCACAGCTACATTCTGAGACGCTCTCGGAAGACGCGGAGGGCGACGATGGCAAGGCTGACGCCGCGAATGTGCTAAAGATGTTTGATGTGCACTCTCCGACCGAAGTAGTGCGTTAAATGGGATGTATTTACTAGTAACACTCGATCCATCGCCTGCTCACGAAATGCTACCACGGACTTTCTGGACGATGTGTGATGCGAAGCTCTCGAACATAGCCCTGTCCTTACCCCGCACCCAGTCCACGCCCAGCGTCGGCTCTGATGGCAGCCAGTATACCCGACAGACAAGGACGTGTGTCGTACAATGCACATCTTCCTCTGCGGCTATGCTCGCTTGTGCCTTCCGGCGAGCAGCGCGAGACCAAGTGTTCGCACTCGCGGCGACCAATAAACCCGAGAATGGGGGCGGGGGCGGGACCGGCGTGGTTTGTCGTTGTTCCGAAGGCAACTGCGCAAGGTCGAGCATGACCAGTCCCAAAACGTTGCTAATTGCACGCCTGAGGAGTAGGCCGAGCTCCTCGCCGCCATACAATAGGGGCAAGACCAATGGGTGGAGGAGGCTATTGCGTGCCGGCAGGAAAGCCTGGAGTCCGGGGTGAGCGACGTTCTGTCCGATCTCCTGCATGCTCGTCAACTCGGATTATCATGCTGGGCTCAGCTAAGACTCTCACATCTGGTAGCCGGACATCGTCGAAGCTCCACCCGAGTACCCAGCGGCGCGTCTGGCCCTGCACGAGCTCTGTCATCGCGTAGTTCTCGATACCGCGTTTCTGTAAAGTCTCGACGAGCTGTGCGAGGGAGGTAAGATGGCCGAGCATGGACGTGTACCACCTGCATTGCTGTCAGCCCTCATGCTTCGTCGTTGAATAGTCCACCACACACCGACACTGTGTCTTGAGGAGCAGAGACTCATCGATCATGCGGCCGACGAAGTGGACCTCTCCACCCTTCGTCAAGAGCTCGTTCGTACTTGCGGTGAGCACCGCTCGCGGCGGGAGAGCCTTGGCCGCCGCGGACCGTGCCATCTCCTTAGCGGAGGCATAGAACGGTGGGTTGCACATCGTGAACGTCCATGACTGGGTTGTGTCTCTGTGCTTATATCTCAGCACGTGCTTTGGAGGGAGACGAGGGGAGACATACTCGAACATCCGAAAGAAAAGTCGCTCGTCACCGTGTGGGGGTGAAGCGATGCCGATTCGGTCGGCGAGGGAGTTCCGAGCGACGTTCTCTCGGGCGTGTTCAATCGAGGTCGTGTCGATATCTAGGCAACGTTAGATACAGAGCATTGAATGAATCATGTTTGTCTCACCAGTGCCTGAAAGCTGCCAGGACGGCTCAATGGCACTACATAGCATCGGATATATGGCTGAAGCACCCGTACCACTGAGGGGAGTTGAGTATAAGGTGACGAAACATGACACTTTGTCACCAACATGTCTAGTCCATTCACGAGAAGGAGGTTTGGAGAAGAGCCGAAGCGGTCGGCCAACTTGGAGGCACGGACAAGATCCTGGATCCAAAGGACGTAGTTCAACCTGTTGGGTACCTGTAGAAAAGCATCAGATGATGCTTGGACCTACCCACTCAAGCTTACGGGCGGTATGATCCTATCACTTGGGAAATATACGTCCAAGCCGAAGTCGCGTTTCAGCAAGGCAGCCGACAGCGCTCTGAGCGTCAGCCTTCAAGAATGACGTAAGATATGACAAACTGGCTCACCTCTGCGCATCGACGTCCTTGAAATCAAGTGCAGGTAGTCCCCGGGAGTCCTTGCAAACGCTACCACCAGTCTCAGCACAACTGTCTGCGATCGCCATGGAGGAGGCCGCGCACAAGGGCTGAAGCGCGGGGCACGCCTCCGCGAGCTCGGCGAAGTCGGGCGGGGTGTGGTACGGGTTTCGTGGGTGCATGGTGGTGGACGAAGGGAAACGAGGTCAAGAAGCGGCTCAAACTCGGGTGTGCAGTTGCTGCGCAGTATCTTCACACCTGCCTCCTCCCTTCTTCTGAACCTTCATGATTGTTCGACCATGGGAACGCTCTTGATCGTTCCTCGTACGAATTTGAAACCCTGTCGAGAGCCTATACTGTTGAACTCCGACGCTATCCAACATCTCAACACCATAAAACACTCGGAATCGGCTCGTCGAATGAGACTCCACACACAACTTCCGTGATGCTGCGGCGGCAGAATCATCCGATACTTCGACCCGCAGTTGATCACGGCCATGTAGAACCGAGAGCGTATATAACCGCACTGACGTGAGTGATGTACGTTCCCCGAGCCCCCACCTCCCCATCTTTACGTTGCTGGGATCATCGAGACCGCCGTCTATCAAATATGCTGTCAGTATCTCCTAATGCAATGTCAATGTCAGATAAACCATCGTCTTCGCTGATGTGAGCTCATATCCACACTCTGCTTGTGACAAGGCCTGACCTGTTCCCTTCAGCACATCGGCTCCCGACATTCCTCCCGAGATCTTGCAGCGCATATTCGCACTCGCTTGCGTCGACGGCGGCGCGACGGGTTCTGCGCTATCACTTGTCTCGCGGCACTTCCGTCTCTTCTCCGCGGGCTCGCGGCTGCGCTCTGCCCTGGTGTGCGGGCGCGCCAGCATGGAGTCCTTTCTTCGCCTGCTGCAGGGTCTATCAGCAGAAGACCGGCGCATCCACATCCTCTTCGTCGGTAGCGATACGTCGGACCATGCAATCCTACTCCGTGAGCTCAATGCGCCCGAGGACAGCAGCCGCCGCGCCCTGCACCAGTTCGCACGCACCTCCAACGGACGGGCACAGCCGTCCCCGATCGACGCTTTCCAGACCGCAGAGGCATTCACGCAAATCGCCACCCTCCTCGCGCCGTCGATCGAGACGCTCACCGCGCACGTGCAATGGCTCCTCCCTCCGGACGTCCACTTCCCCCGCCTACGTAGCCTCTCCGTACAGCCGTGCACGCCCTGGCCGCTGCCTTGTCCTCGCCTTCGGCATTTCCACATCGCCAGCGAGCGCCCAGCAGCCTTGCTCGCGATGTGGCTGGAGGGGAAGCCCGAACTGGAGTCACTTCACTTGTCCGCAGTTTGCGCCGACAGTGCCCTGCCGCTTGTCATGTGTGCGCTCGTAGGCGCCCAATTAGAAGGATGTGCCGTCTTGGGACCCGGATATGCGTTGAAGCGGCATCCCTCGCTCAAGACAGTCATTGTGGAGCCTGATACACCCCGCATTGGAGTCCCGCGCGATCCAAGGCATAACACCATGATCGACGGCCTGCAACGCCTAGTTACGGACGCTGCCGACGAAACCGTTCATTTTGTGTTACGTCTTCCAACCGCCTAGATGATTGGGACTAGCTGTGCTTGGTGTAACATATGTGGATAGAGACGTGCCGCTGCCCGAGAGACTCAGGTGTTCCAGATGCAGCATTAACTGACGAAGACCATCCCGCATTGTGGGCCGCTCGTATCGATCAGTGGCCTGAGACAGGAAGTTGGCTCGGAATCGACGGTCCTGCCGATTGTGAATTTGGGACCTAAGGGTCCACAATACCGAAATGACGACATAGGGCCCGGCTCGCCTGAGTTGGTAATCCACGTAGGAAGGCCAAGACCTGCGGAACCACTTTCCGTCTCAGAATGCACAACAGTGGACCATTCGATCGACTCGTCCTGACTGATCTGGCGGTCCGTGGTCTCCCACGTCCGCCCCCGGTGGTCATGGCTCAAGACCATCTCATTCCTAAGCCTCCCACCTCTTTTGTCTTACCGATGGCCCACCCCTCCTCCCCAGGCCTATAAAACCAGCGGCATCCTCGCCCACTCTCCCTAGAAGCCCACCCGCATCTACCTCCCCCACCATGAACTCCTTCTTCACCACCCTCCCGGCCCCCAAGCCCACCGAGCTCCCGACGGACAAGGAGAAGAACAAGAACGGCACGCGCGGCGGCATGTGCGTCGTTGCCTGAGCGCTCCCCCCACCCCCTCCTTTGGTGAGCCTCGCAGTGCATGATGTGCCCGGTGCAGATAACTCATAGGTGCCGCAGATCTACCTGTATTCAAGCGACTCTGAGCGGCGTTGGAGATCACGACCCGCTTGAGCTTGCGTCTGCATATAGCCTGTGCTTGTATCGCATATATTTATTGGCGTGTTCCGCCATTGTTACTTCTCCCTGAGTTCCACGAGATGGAGGTGACGAGACAAGAGAAGCTGTAAGCGCCCGTCGGCGGTCAATGCTCCTCGCTGTCGATCATGACGTCGACAGGAGCGAGGCCGACAGGCCGCCCGACGCCGCCGATGAAACCCTCCGATCTCTGGCCCACCGCGCGCTCCACGGACCAACGTTCCATGCCGAGCCGCGCGGTGTCCCGTGACCATTCGTGATCATTGCTCATAACGCTGACCGACTTTTATCTGGATCCTGCATGCTCTCGCGCCTCCGTAACCTGACCGCCGCGTTCCTGCCCATCTCCGGCCCGTACACCGCGCTCAACCACCCGCGCTTCCTGAACATGTCCGCGACGACCGAGACCGCGACGTTCGCCAACGGGTGCGTCATTCGTTCGCCCGTGAGGCGGCATGACTAACGGGCGATGTCCCGCAGCTGCTTCTGGTGTGTGCTCCTGCCGGGATGGGAACCGAGACGGCTGACGCGTGCGAAAGGGGGACGGAGCACATCTTCCTGAAGCACTACCCGATCGCGCAGAACAAGGGCATCCTTAAGACGAGCGTCGGCTACATCGGCGGCCGCGACGACGTGAAGAACCCGAGCTACCGCCAGGTCTGCAACGGCGACACGGGCCACGCTGAGGCGTGCCAGGTCGTGTTCAACCCGAGCGTGCTGCCGTACGAGGAGCTCGTCGGTGCGCCCGCGCGATCGTGCAGCTGTCGTGTCTTGTGCTGACGGGGCATGCGCAGAGTTCTTCTACCGCACACACGACCCGACGACGAAGAACCAGCAGGGCAACGACCGCGGCACGCGTACGCCATCTCCCTCGTTCTCCTCTCCTCCTCTTGTTGACACACACTCCCCTCCAGAGTACCGCTCCGCCATCTTCTTCCACTCGCCCGAGCAGGAGGCGACCGCCAAGCGCGTGACCGCCGCCGTCCAGGCGCAGCACTTCGACTCCAAGGGCAAGCAGATCGTCACCGAGATTACGCCCGCGAAGGACTGGTACCCGTACGCTGCCCCATCCCCACGGCATGAGCGGGCGTACGCTGACGGCGGTGTGCAGGGCGGAGGACTACCACCAGGAGTACTTATTCAAGAACCCGTCGGGCTATCAGTGCCCGACGCACCGCATGCACTGGTGAGGCGTGTCTGCGTAGAGAAATGTTTATCTGTACCTGCAAATCGCTATAGTCTTTCACCGAATTGTGCGCTGATCGGGAGTTTCTGATTTGAATGCGCCAAATGAACGCGTCGGATCCGATGGTTGTGATGTGGGCGCGACAGGGGCGCGCCAAAAGATCAGGCACAACCCTCTGAGACTCTATAACAGAGCTCTGGCCATCGATTCCTCGTCATATCACCTCTCTCCATCCCCTTGTCTCTTTGTCTCCGATGCGCTACGGCTACGACGACGTGGACGTGATCGAGGTCTCGTCCTCGCCCGAGCCGGGCCCGGCGGTGCGGCCCCGCCCGCCGACGGCGATGCACCGCGCGCGCCGCGCGAGCGGCAGCAGCGACATTATCATTGTCGACGACGGCGCGAAGGAGAACATGCCCGAGCGCGCGCGCCACGGCCCGCGCTGGGGCGCGCGCTACGACCTCGACGCGGACCTGCCCGCCCAGGCCGCGGGCTCGGGCTCGGGCAAGACCGCGAGGGCGCCCATGCGTGCGGGCTCGAGCCAGAACATCCCGGCGAGTCGCGCGGCGCGTCACGCTATGTAGTGGTGCTGATACTATGGGTGCAGAAGGACAAGGGCAAAACATCAGCGGTGGGCCGGCCCGACAAAGGCAAAGGCAGGGCCGTCCCGCTCTTCATGCCCTCCTCCCCCGAACCTCCTCCCCGTGCACTGGAAAACGACGAAGACGAAATACTTGACGACATGGTCGGCGCGCCTGCCACACCCCCGCCACACGCCACAGCGCCCACCCGCTCGCCCGCCTCGCCCTTCCCCGCGACACCGCCCGCCCGGCCGCCCCCAATCGACGTCGACGCGCAGCTCGAGCCACCCCTGCTCTCCGACACCGCACTCGCGTCCTACGTCGCGCAGGTGCTCGACATGTTCCCAGAGCTGCCTTCCCTGCGGATCGAGGCGCTCGTGCGCCGGCACCACGCGCTGCACGGCGTGCACGTGCTCGAGCCCGTGCTGCACGAGCTCATGGACGAGATGCAGCTGTCCGTGGGCCCGCGCGGCAAGCGGAAGCGGGACGCCGAGGATGTGGATGAGCCGGCACCGCCCGAAGAACGCGCGAGCGTGCGTGTGAAGATCGACTATGGCGGCACGGACCGCGTGTCTGGCGGAGGCCCGGCCTACGAGAAGCTCGCGATCGTACGTCCCTGCTGCGCGTCGTGGAAAACACGCCCTGACGGGGCGCGCAGATACACCTGTGCAACGACTTTCCGAAGATCCCGAAGGACCACATCAAGCTCGTCCTGCGCACGCTCTGCAGGTCGCTCTACGCACCGACGTTCCTGCGCCTGCGCGAGTAGCAGGCGGACGAGAACAGGCCGTACGTGGAGAGCAGGCCGCGCGTCGGCTTGCGCAGCAACGGCAAGGAACGCGCGGACGACGTGCTCGAGGCGGAGCGCGCGTGGGTGCTCAAGCACGTCGCCGCGCTCGAGGCAGAGGCGAACAAGCCCGGGCCGAGCGCGGACGCTGCGGCCGACGAGGACGAGGACGAGGACGAGGGCATCGAGTGCGGCTGCTGCTTCGGCTCGTACCCTTTCGTACGCCCCTCCCCGCCGTCTCCCGCCTAGTGCCCGCTGACGAACGCGCAGACGGCGATGGCGCAGTGCGCGGAGGCGCACCTCTTCTGCGAGACGTGCGTGCGCGCGTACGCGGAGACCAAGGTCGGCGAGCAGTCCGCCGAGCTCGTGTGCATGGACGGCTCGGGCTGCAAGGCGCCCTTCTCCGACGCCGAGCTCCGCCGCGTGCTCGACCCCAAGGTGATGGCGCTCGTCGACCGCCTCGCGGCGCGCGCGAACCTCGACAAGGCTGGACTTGCCGGGCTCGCGGAGTGCCCGTTCTGCGAGTACCAGTGTGTGATCGAGAACGAGCATGAGAAGCTGTTTCGATGTCGCTGGGAGCAGTGCATGAAGGTTAGCTGTCGGGCGTGTAAGAAGTTGGTGAGCAGCGCGGAGGTGGACCGAAGGGGCGGGTGCTGAATAATCGTGCTTGTAGGACCATCTTCCGCAGACCTGTGAAGGTACGTTGATGGAGATGGGACGCTGGGACGTGTTGCTGACACCTTATGTAGAAGTGGCGGATGACGCAGTACTGAACGTGCAGCATGCCATCGAAGAGGCCATGAGTGCGCTTCTTCCCTACGTTCGACCTATCTGATTCTGACCGTCGTGACAGCCAAGGCCTTGACACGCGAGTGCCCACAGTGCAAGAAGCGTACGTCCGGCGTCATGGGCCAGAGGTGCACACATGCTCACGTCTGTCTGGCAGCCTTCATCAAGCAGGACGGCTGCAACAAGATGGTCTGCAGCTACTGCCACACCCTATCATGCTACGTCTGCCGACAGGTCATCACCGGCTACGAGCACTTCAACCAAGTCCGTGCACAGATTCGCCAAGGTCGAGTGGAGGGGTGCTGACGCATGCCCCAGCGCCCGCCCGTGAACGGCGTGCCCGTCGCGACAGACGACAAGCGCTGCCCGCTATGGGAGAACTCGGACCAGCGGCACGACAACGAGGTGCACGCGGCCGCGCAGGCCGCGATCGCGCACTACAAGTACGCGCACCCGGGCGCGGACACGAGCCGCCTCAAGCTCGACGTCCCCGCCGCGCGGCCGATCGCGGCGCCCGTCGCGGGGCCCGTGAATGGGCTCCCGCGCGCGCACAACTACGCCGTACAGGTCGTCGTGCCCCCGATGAATGTGATGGCCCGTGCGCGGGCACGCCGCGGGCCGGTCCACCCCCTGGTTGCGGCGCCGGTGCTCGCGCAGCAGGCGATTGAGCAGGATCAGGCGCTGCGGCAGCACCACGGGCGCTACTGGCGGCAGCAGGCGCTAAACAACGCGGTACAGATGCGAGAAGCCGACGCGCAGCGGGCACAGGACGTGGTCGCGCAGCGTGCGCGTGAACACGAGGCGCAGCGCGTACGGGACATGGTCGCGCAGCATGCGCGCGACCAGCAGGCGCGCGAGCGCGCGATTCGCGATAGGCAGGAGCGGATCCTGCGAGCGCGGGAGGCGGCTGCCGCACCGGTGCCACGCCGTGCGGAACGCTTGCGGAGGGGGGTCGGAGCCGCGCCCGTCCCTGTGTTGCCGGAGCCTATAGTCCCGCATCGACGGGTGGGCCGACGCTGAGGTGCACATTGTCCTTCGTCTGGATATCTTTATGGTGGATGTGTTGGAGTGGTATGCTGCAGTTTGTTGCAAATCGTGGCGTGGGTCTTGGCATGGTGGCGAGGGACAAGCATAAGTGGAGAGCAGGAGAAGTTCAAGAGGCGCTCGGCGGCTTGTCTCTGTCCATCATGTCCTCGCCATCTCCTGGCAGCATCGTCCGGTCTCTCGCAGGGCTTCTGTCTCTCATAAGATATCAAGCTGTCGATGGCTCCGAAAATACGACGTATCCTGAGAGAAAAGAGAGAAAAACACTGGCGCTCCTCGATGGCTTATCGCTGTTCTTTGTGACTCGTCCGGGAGCAGACGCGGTGGCTCTCAGCGTGAATATCCAAACCGATGGACTGTCAGCCTTGGTCGTGGTCCCGAAAGAAGACGATGCCGCCGGTGAAGATAGAGACAGGTCCGCTCAAGCGGCCCAGAAAGACAAGGTGGATGAAGTCAGCAAGAAAGCCGCCGAGGATGAGCTCCTCCGAAGGTACGTCGTCGTCCTGCCGTATCTGAAAGCATGCTTTCATAGTCGTCTAGGAGAATGGCGATCAAAGACGCCATTCCGGACTATATGCAGCCTTTCCTCCGCGCTGGCGGGTAAGCTGGATGAACTTCGCGCAGACGCGACACTGAACCTTGTGTTGCTATAGAGCACCGCCTCGACACGAGCATTTGGACAGAGTTAGATCGCAGATCGACACCCGTCCCTCCGACGGGCGTTGGAGTAATGAAAGCTTCGACCACTACATCACGTTCTTTTCGTCAGTCAAGATCCAAAGCCACTTGAACGCCTGCGTACCAGGAACGAAGAAACGGCTTTTGAATGTCATCTCCGGCATCATGGAGACCCAGATCATTAACGGGCATAACTCCGGCATTGCACTGCCAGACAAATGGCTTCATCGGACCGACTGGCCGTTGGCGAAGGCGATCACCGTTCCTACTGTCTCGACCTCAGCCAACGTCCTTCATATCAACATCAGTTCAGAAAGCGATGTCAAGGTTTGGCAATACCTGCTGATAGTTCTTGGTGCACTTGAGCAAACTGGCTCGGATGTCCTACCTTTTCGAGACACCATCAACGATAAGCTGCATCGGGTAGTACCCTCATTGGAAGCATATCATGGCAATCTTGAGACCCTGAACACTCTTGCTTATCAGAGTGCCGCAGTATGGCGACTGTGTTGCAATCAAGCCCTCAGGGATGCGATCATGACGCACGACAAGATTACGAAGTGCGTCTAATATGTGGCTTGAAGATGTCGAGCTCATTTTTCTCGGAACAAACACAAGACGTCACCACAAGAATTGCATTCATCAAATGACGAACTCGAAGAGCTTGCAGTCGACGATTCACAGCTCAGTCGCAAGTGGCTGAAGCTGGTTGTCCAGTGGAAGTGCACCCTGTCGCAGCTCAAATCCAAGAAAATCCGGTTACTGTGTGATCGTCCGCTCACAATAGTCGAGGTCGAGAACGACCGATCCGCCGCGGCAGAGCTGTACCCTCCTCTCGCCCTGGACAAAATCATCGACACCGTCCTTGGTCATGAGTATCTACATGCTGACATCCGAAGGGACCGGTGTCGAATCGAACTGGTCATCGTCAAGGGCACCGGACGGAAGAACAGCACTGAGCTCGCCAACGACTTGACCGAACTCTTCTCCGAGCGCGACAGCGTCCATGGCGAAAGCTTGCTTGCATGTGATGAACGTACCGAGGTAACGGTTTTTGTTTTCCGGCCGTCACTCAGGCTTGAACAGATGCAGGCCATTGGTATCTCTAAGTGGTGCTGCTACCTATGCCATGCACTTCTAGACATGCGCAGTGTACGGCACAGTGGTGGTCACGGCAAAGTCCACGCTTGGATTCCGCCTCCCAAGATCCGCGGTGACGAGCTTGAAAAATTATGCTTCAGAATCAAGCGCTGCTTGGTGACATTCATCAATCGCCACCACCAAACCAAGAACTCCGCCGATTCTTCAGCCAGTGATTCCAGCGAGGACTGGCACTCTCCTCTCAAGCCTTTAGTCGTAAATTTACCGGCCGTCAGACCAAAGCTCTCCCCCTGAACGAGGACCAGAAGTGTCAGGCAGTCTTGCCATCGACATGTCGAATCTATCTGCTTGTTGAGAACACAGTATTGCTGCGGCCTGAGCGTGATGGTCGTGGCTAGCCAGCACTGGTCATCTTCGTTTCGCGCGTGCAATTCCTTCCGGTCTCAGATCTTAAAAGGGGTGGGCCAGTTGATCGACCCGTCCTGACTGATCCGGCGGCCCGTGGTTCCACAACTCCCACCGATGGCCATGGCGCAAGACCATTCTCCTGCCCTGTCCTTCCACCTCTTTTGTCGCGCCGATGGCCCCTGCCGTTCCGTCAGGCGCATAAAGCCAGGCCCCTCCGAGCCCATCCCGCTCAGAATCCCATTCTATCACCCAACCCTCCCACACCATGTACTCGCTCTTCACCACCCTCCTCCCGGCCCTCTCCCGGCCCTCCTTTGGTGAGCCTCGCATGTTACGATGTGCACCGGACATCTCATCGGTATTGCAGATCCATTCGCATTTCGTCAGCCGGCAAGGCATTGCTGAACACGGGCCTTGTCTGCATTTTACCTTGTACTTGTATCACATATTTGTCGGCACTGCGCCTTAATACCTTCACAACGAGTGATGATTGTCGATGCGCCGCCTCTGAACACGTCTTTTGCGTTGAGGATCGGCCGGCTGCAGAGCATCCGCGGAGTCTGGTGGGTGTGACGGCGTCGAGGGTGAACTTCACATCCGCCGACCTCGGCGATGTGGGTGCCGATGCCCGGACGAGTCCACCCCGGAACAAGGTTCGGCGGGCATAGCAGGCCACCGTGGGTGCATCAGACACAGCTAACCAGCCGTTTGTCTGATGTGTACGGAAACCGCGGCTGAAACGATTTGTAAATGACATTCGAAGGTCGGCCTGACGCGCGGTTCCGAGATCCCTGACGTCATCGGCGGGACTGCGCTGAGCTCGTGGTGGTCGGCGGCGGCGGCGTCGATGAATAGTGAGATCAAGGGAGGGGCACAGACTATGGCGGGGTGGCCAGCCCGCGAGCGCTCAACGGAGGGGGCGGCGGAGACAAATAGGCGGCCGTGGCGTTGTCATCCAGGCGGTGCCGGAGACGGCGGCGCACTACCGCAGTCCCCCGCCCGCCCTTCCTTCTTCTGCCTCTCGCCGCCTCCGGTGCGGCCGGTAAACCACACGCGCCCCTCCCGTCGGCTGCCCTTCCTCCTCCTCCTCCTCCTCCTCCTCCGCCACCACCACCTTCCCCACCCCCGCCGCCGCCCACCGCCATGTCGACGTCGAACGGCCCGGTGCGCGCGGGTTGTGCACCGCGGCTGTCCGCGCGACGCTGAACTCGCTGCAGATTCGCAGGAAGCTGGTGATCGTCGGCGACGGCGCGTGCGGGAAGACGTCGCTGCTGTGCGCGTTCGCGCTCGGCGAGTTCCCGAAGGAATATGTGCGTCCGCCTCCCTTCGCGCCGCTGCAGCCGCCGCTGACCCCGCCACTCCCGCTCGTAGCAACCCAGTGCGCCTGCATGCCTGCTGCATGTTATTGGGACGCGCGGACTGACGAGCGCGTGCAGCCATATTCGAAAACTACGTCGCCGAGATCCGGCTCGACGGCAAGCCCATCCAGCTCGCGCTCTGGGATACCGCGTGCGTTTCTCCCTCCCGTCCCGTCCGCACACATCCACTCACATCACGACACAACCTTGCAGCGGTCAGGAGGAATACGAGGTAACGCCGCCCCACCCGTGCTCGCGTCCGTCCCGGCCACTGACCGCCACGCGGAACAGCGCCTGCGCCCGCTCTCTTACTCCAAGTCGCACGTCATCCTCATCGCGTTCGCGATCGACACGCCCGACTCGCTCGACAACGTGACGGTCAAGTGGATGGAGGAGGTCCGCTCCATCTGCGGGCCGACCATCCCCGTCCTCCTCGTCGGCTGCAAGTCCGGTGCGTCGCCCCGCCCCTTCCCCCCGTCTGCACACCCCTGCTCTATTCGCGGGCGCTATTTCTGGCCCCCCCGCCTAATTGCCTTACCCCGCCCCTCCACCGCTTCCGCTTCCCACGCTCACACGCCCCTAGACCTGCGCCCGCCCGGGCCGGACGCGCCCGACTTCGTCTCGCGCGCGCAGGGCGAGCGCATCGCGGCGCAGATCGGCGCGCGCGCGTACAAGGAGTGCAGCGCGCTCTCCGCGACGGGCGTCGACGACGTGTTCGAGGCCGCGACGCGCGCGAGCATGCTCATGCGCGAGGGCGTGCCCGCGCACGCGCGTACCGACAGCGCGCCCGCGCATGCGCGCCGCGACTCGGCGGCGGCGGCGGCTGCGGCCGCGGACGAGGGCGCGGGCAAGTGCTGCGTCGTGTGTTAGGGGTGGGGGCGTGGACGGACAGGGGGCGGGTATGCTATACACATCTTTGTACATGAGGCCGACTTTACATGCGTGCGTTTTGGATGATTTCGCAGTGTATATACTGCAGTTTAGGGAGCACACTGTCTTGTGCTTGGCCACCACCACATGCTTGGTACTTGACCGATGATCGATTTCAAAGCGGCAACAGTCTCGTCTCAACGGAGCACTCGATGTGAATGAATGAAGGCGCAGTGCCAATAAATATATGTGATACAAGTACAAGGTAAAACGTAGACAAGGGCCGTGTTCAGCAATGCATCGACGGCTGACGAAATGCGAATGGATCTGCAATACCGATGAGCGGCATGTCCGGTGCGCATCGTCACATGCGAGGCTCACCAAAGGAAGGGACGGATGGCGCGCTCAGGCAACAACGCACATGCCGCCGCGCGTGCCCTTCTTGTTGTTCTCCTCGTCGGCGAACACGTCCTCGGCGACCTCGGGGCGCGCAGCGACAACGCACATACCGCCGCGCGTGCCCTTCTTGTTGTTCTCCTCGTCCGTCGGGAGCTCGGTGGGCTTGGGGGCCGGGAGGGTGGTGAAGAGCGAGTTCATGGTGTGGGAGGGTCGGGCGGTAGAATGGGATTCTGAGCGAGATGCGCTCGGAGGGGCCTGGCTTTATGGGCCGCGGGAAGGGGTGTGGACCATGAGCACAACAAAAGAGGCGGGAGGAGGAGGGAGGAGGACGGTCTTGCGCCATGGCTATCGATGACGTGGACGAGACCACGGACCGCCGGATCAGTCAGGGCGAGTCGATCGAATGGTCCAGTACTTGTGCATGCTGAGACTGAAAGTGGTTCCGCGTGCAGGACAATCGAATTTGAGTGCCGGCGGCCTCGTCACTGGCCTCATGTCCCAGACGAGCTCGCCAGCCTGCGTGCCCCTCTCGATGATTCGGCATGCTGTCTAGAGCCATAGACGCCACGGACATGGATGAGAAAATCATCGAGCAAAGCAGTGCTGCTAATCATGCCAAAGAAGAATCGCTCGTCCGTGTCTCTTGATCCCCATCAACTTCACTCTCGATTGCCTGAGCCGACTGGTCCACATCCTCAGCCAGATCTAGAGTGTTGTGCTTGTTGGGACCCAAAACTAAGACAGGTACCCCATCATGTTTGATGCTCGTGCTGAAGGTGACAGCGTCTGTCCCCTGGCGCTCCACGAAGAACAACGACAAGCCGCCAAGCAGCGCTAGAGCCTTTCTCTCAGAGCGTGTCGCTTGATCAAGGTCATCCGAGACTTGATACTTCACTCGTGAGAGAAATCCCGCAAGGGAAAGGACGAGGCTCCCTCGAGATGGCGGCCAGGACATGATGGCGGGCAAGGGAGAGAACCTTCATGCGCACGTCGCAAGCAAGACTCAGCCGTGATTGGACATTCAAGCTGTAACAGTACTCTGCTCTCAGGCTTTTGGCAAGCAGATGTCAATAGTACAAACACGGCATAGCGAGACTAACTGGCTTCGCCGCCGGTCCCCGTTCATGAGTTGTGCATGAGTGAGGAGAAGTCGAACTTGTCGACATCTATTAGCATGGGAACATTGCGCCGTGTGCTAGGAGGGCCCTCGTCTTCACTGGAATTACTGGTTGGAGAGTTGGCGGAGTTCTTGGTTTGGTGGTGGTGATTGATGAATGTCACCAGGCAGCGTGTGATTCTATCGCACAATTCTTGAAGCTCGTCATCGCGGATGTTCGGAGGTGGGATCCAAGCGCAGACTTTGCCGTGACCACCACTGTGTTGTACACTGCGCATCTCTAGAAGAGCATGACAAAGATGGCAGCAACGCTTAGAGATACCAATGGCCTGCATCTGTGCAGGTGTGAGTGGCCGCTGGGGAATAAGAGGAAGACTCGAAGCATCACCTCGGTACGTTCATCGCAGGCTAGCAAGCTTTCGCCATGGACATTGTCGTGAGTGGCGAAAAGTTCGGCCCAAGTCTTTGGCGAGCTCAGTGCTGTTCGTACGTCTAGTGCCTTTGACGATGGCTAGTTCGATCCGACGCCGGTCCCTTCGGATGTCGGCATGTAGATCTTCGTGACCAAGGATGGTGTCGATGATGTTGTCCAGGGTGAAATGGGGGTGTAGTTTTGTCGCGGTTGATCGGTCGTTCTTGACCTCGACTATCGTGAGAGGACGATCCCAAAGTAGCTGCACTTTTCGGGATCTGAGTTGCAAAAGGGCGTGCGTCCACTGGGTGACCAGCTTCATCCACTTGCGAAAAAGCTGTGAATCATCGCCTGCGAGCTCTTCGAGGTCGTCATCCGATGGAGACGATTCTTGTGGTGACGTCCGGTGTTTTGCCTGGCCAAAGTGAGCTCGGCATCCTCGGCATTTGCATGAGGCTCACTGCGTAAGCGTGACGTGCTTTCTGAATCGCATCTTTAAAAGCCCGGTTGCTGCACAGTTGCCTTACAGCGGCACTCTGATGAGTGAGATCCTCCAGATAGCGGAGATTGTTGCAGTAGACTTCCAAAAACTCCGCCGTCAAATGTAGGTGCTCGCCAACTCCGTCCCGATAAGGTAGGAGACGCGTGCCGAGTGTGTCCAGACCGAGAATGAGACGACGTAGGTGTTTCCAGATCTTGGCCTCAGTCTCTGCGCTAGTCTCGACGTGGACAATGCCATCTGCGATCGACACGGTTGGAACTTTTGTGTCAGTCGCCAACACTTCATCGGTTCGACGTAACTACTTGTCTGGTAGAGCAAAGCCGGAATCATGACCTTCCGCGATCTCCTCCGGCGTGATGCTGGAAATAACATCTAGAAACCGCTTGTTTGTCCCTAGTATACAGCCCTTCTGCAAACGATCGATGATCTTGGGGAGCGAGAAGAAGATGATATAGCAGTCGAAGCTGTCGTCACTCCAACGCCGTTCCGAGGGATGAGTGTCAATCTGCAATCTTACTCTTCCCAGATGTTCGCTTCGAGGCGGTGTCCTATGGCCCCATAAGGTTGAGTGCCACGAATCCGCGAAATACACCAAACCTACCCGCCAGCGCGGAGGAAAGGTTGCAGGTAATCTGGCATACCATCAGCGACCTTGAGCCTCCTGGAAACGAATCAGGTCATGGCCGAGTAGGAGACGGCGGCTAATCATGCCGAGGAGGAATGTCGCTCGTCTGTGCCTCTTGATTCCAGTCATTGCTGTCCCTCTCAACAAAGTTCTCGGCTGTATGGGCTGAGCAGTCCTCATGCTCGCGAAGAGTGTCATGCTTGTTTGTATCCGCAATAAAGATCGACACCCCATCCTGTTTGATGCTCGCGCTGACGGCCACAGCGTCTGCCCCCTGACGCTCCACGAAGAGTAACGACAAGCCATCGAGCCGCGCCAGGGTCTTTCTTTCGGAGCCTGTCGCTTGCTGCTCCCAGCTGCCTGGAAGTTGATACCTCACTAGCGAGAGAAGTCCCGCCAGGGAGCGGACGAGGCTGCCCTGAGATGGCGGCGAGGACATGGGGAGAAAGTGAAGAACACCAATGTGGCGCCTCTTCTCCTTCTGCCGATGACGATCTCTTGGACCACCGGGCGCCTCTTCTTCTCTGTTTCGATCCCGACCTACTTGTGATAAATTGCTGATGCGCCCCGCCGCTCGCCCGTCCGTGACTGCCGGCTAGTGGAAACTGCATCCTTGCGGAGATACAGCGGTCCGAGTAGCAACAATCTCTCAGCCGTATCCCTCTCCCTCCTCCCTCCTCCTCGACACCATGGCTCCCTATCCTGAGCTTGCACACCTCCTCCGCGCCAACGGCCAGTGGGCCGCAGACGTCGAAAAGGCTGAACCTGGTTTCTTCTCCGAGTCCGTCAAGGGCCAGAAGCCAACCATCCTGTGGATCGGATGCGCCGACTCGCGCGCCCCGGAGAGCGTGGTCATGGCCGCGCGGCCAGGAGAGATATTCGTGCACCGAAACATCGCAAAGTATGTGCGCCTTGGAGAGCCACACCAGACACAATTTTTTCTTACGTGGGTTACCTACAGCCAGGTGCACCCAAGCGACGCCTCTGCTTCTGCGGTCATGTACTATGCTATTCACCACCTCGGGGTCCGGCATGTTGTGATTGCTGGTCACACTGCATGCGGCGGCGCTGCCGCGTGCGCCGCGGCCGCAAAGTCCGGCTCGAGCATGGTCGACCCTGGTGCAGGAGGAGAGGACGCAGCGCTCAACCAGTGGCTGGTCCCGATGGTAAAGCTTGTCGGTACGCTCGGCGCGAACCCTAGTACGTGTTTGCACTACCCCGTTCGGTGCTTTGAGGCCGAGTTTGACCCCTCGCAGCACTTGACGAGATCGTTAAGGCGAACGTGAAGCAGCAGGTGACGAACGCAGCTGCCAGCGAGCCTATCAAGCAGGCCTGGGCGAAGGGGCTTGATGTGCACATCCACGGTTGGCTTTACCACCTCGACAAGGGGACGCTCGAGGACTTGGGTGTTACCGTCACGCCCCATAAGGCTTGAGAGATCAAACGTGTATATGGGTAGACGATGCAGTGCTTCATGTATATCTTGGTTGTTCAAATGCTCAGTACCCGGCTTGCTACGAAAACACTGGTACATTGAAATGAGCATGTCGGGTGCTCGTCTACCACATTCGCATCACATCGACGGCTGAAATGCTATTCCCTTCGGCCTATGACCCAGTCAGCACCCAAGTCGTATGAGATCAGTAATGAGACTCTCACCAGCAACCCGACCAGGTGGTCTTCCTCCAAAAGCACGCCCATGTACGCATGCTCCAGCTGCCGAGACACGACGACATACGGCAGCTCATTGACGACCTCTTCGTCGAAGAACTGGTCGAATGAGGATGGTAGCGGCAGTTCGCCAAGAACGAGCCGGGATTCACCCGGCTCTCTAGGCTCGTCGCATCGCTGTGTGACGCGGTCGTCTTCGTCGAGACCCCATTCCTCTGTGACCCATCCCCCAGCGCGTACGTATGCGTGGTCGACCTCGTCATCATCCTCCCATGCATCGTCGTTGTCTTTGTCCAAATCGGCTTCATCTACGAGCGCAGGTATCGTGGGGTCATCCTCTTCCTCCTCTACGGGCGCTTCTCGCGTGACGGTGTCCTGTATCCAGAAGTCGACTCGACTGCTATGGGTCGGAGCGTCCGTCTTTTGCGCTGCCTCACTGGTAATCCGCTGGACGCTCCGAAGCGCCTTCTTGATCCGATTCCGACTAAAGTCGAAGAGATCGATCTGGGTGGGTGACTTCCCCTCTTCCTCCTCATTTGTCGCGATGAGGAAGCGAGAGCCACAAGACACGGTGATCCAGGATACGGAAGCATCATCTGTTGAGAACCACCGGGTCGCGCGTGGGCCCCACTTGCGCCAAGACACCTGTTTCGGGTCACGGTCCTCGAAAAACATATAGTCCCCAGAGTGCTCAGATGAGATTGACGCAAGGTCGGGCATGTCGCTGTTGCTGTCGGAGTGCGAGCCCGTTCCATCGAGGTCGGCAGGCTCGTATACGACTTTGCTGGGTGGCTTGGCTGGCTTCTCTTCATTCAGGAGGGCGAGGAGCGCGGAGCGGTGCACAATGAACGACAGCGAGCTGGCGTTGCCCCATACAAACGGCATCAGGACCTTGCGCAAGATCACATGGCAGATAATGACCGCTTGCTCCGGGTCCATCGAGAACGAGTCGGTGCGCCCGCGTCCATACGTGCAAGAAGACGACGGGTTCGGCTCGCTCCGACATGTGAAGAGGGTGACCCAGACACTCTGAGCGAGTTGTGGCAAGAGCAGCGTTCTCGTGACTTCCAGATCGGCGGGCGCGTCACCGGGAGGGGGAGGTGTGCTCCAGGTGGGTGGTAGCTGGAACAACTCGATACAGAACGGTTTCTGGCGAGGTAAGGCAATGACATCCTTTGTGAGGAAGACAAACGATGTATAGCAGGCGAGTTCCAATGGCCGTTCCTGCGCAATTTGTGAGTATGCTACCTCGAATAGAAATGGTAGAAGAACTACCATCGTGATGACCCCATTTTTCCAGTCGATGATGTAGAGCATGTCCGTCAGATCGGTCGGGCCATTCCAAGTGAGCAAGAGAGCAAGGACATCGCCAACGACCTCGATCATGATGGCTGGTCTTGCGTTGTCTTCGGTAATTTCCACCAGCTTAATTAGAGGAACACGTGCTGCTGGGTGAGCTTGTCCGGTCTTCATTTGCACAAGATGGAGTAAGACGGACAGCAAAAAGCCAGAGCTGTAGTCCACCTTCCTGCCAAAGAGTCAGATACTGCAGCTCATATCAGATCTGAGACATACGTGGTGACGATAGAGATTAGATCATGCTCCTCGGACTTGATACCAACATCAATCATATCCTCCCCGACTGCAGCAGAGAACCAAGACGGTTGTGCATCTTCTTGGTCTTTGAGATCCATGGCATCCGCCAGCCTGAACCAGTTGATGGCCTTGGTTGCTCCCCGAGGTCTTGACGCTACAGGAACGCCGTCGGTTGACCCGAGAAAATAGAACCCTCCGGTAAGATCGTAGATGCCACTCGGAGCATATGGCCTTGCGTCAGGAAGTTATTTGAGGTATCGGATCGCGCTTGCCTGCCAGCAAACTCACAGCTTTACACGTTTCGTCGCCGCCACCTTCAGTCGCCGCCAACCCTGCTCTTGATGACGCAGACGCTCTAGACGGTCGGAGACGAGGTTCAAGCTGAGTGGGTTGTCGATGACGTCCATGTACTGTACAAGTTGGGCGTATTGCGTGATGGAAGACGTGGAAAGCAGATAGGAGAGGAAGCGGCAGGTTGCAGAGCATGCATACAGCTCCCTCAAGTCGAGCGGGGCTATGATTTGGAGGAGTAACTCTTCCGGGAGACGCAGTAGGGGAGCATCTTTGGTCACGTCAGGAACATGTACGTGCTGCTGAATCCCATATCATCACGTTAGATTCACGGTTTGCATATTCATATTTGACGAACCCACCTTTGTTAACAATATAGACTCAGCCTGCGCAGAGCTCATAGCTAACAGCAGTTATCGGGTCCTCGTAGCTCGCAGCGGTGCAGCGAAACTAATCCAAGGCCCAGTCTCGAGATCGAGCTGGTTGTAGTGGAAGGAGCATGACTGTTCGGTGCGACGGGGAGTTGGGTCAGACGCCCGTTCCGCTTCCCTCTTTCCACCATCGTCACCATCAATGTCTGCCGACGACCCCACTCTGTCCTGGTCTCCTCCATTATATGATGTCGCGAGACCTCCTAGTCTCCTCAAGAGCATCCCCTCACCTCCGGATGCGACTTTCCCGCAGAACTTTGCTCGAAGTGCAAGATGGTGGGGTCGAGTCCAATCTAGGCATCGTTGGCGGGAGTAAACAATCAGACTATAGGTGTCCAGATGGAACAGCTATTCTGATTCACCATGAAAATCGGACTCTCCAAGTTCTGGACGAGTACGTTTAAAACATCGGGCTGGATGAACGTTGAGATCGACCAAAACTAGTCCCACCGTTTCATTGGCGTCGGGACGTGAGTGCTACATCTTGGATTAGACACCCTCACTAAGAAAGGTAGCCTCCAGATCTTCTCAAGCTTATCGCCAGCCAGCTCCGATCCTGGACTACGCTTGGTATCCTATGGCGTCGACCTCGAATCCTGCATCGTTCTGTTTCGCTGCGTCTGTACGAGAGTGTCCAGTCAAACTCCTAGATGGCAGTGATGGTCGTGTCCGTGCATTCACACTCTCACTTAACTTCGGCTGACACGTGTGTCACATAGCTCAGAGCGTCGTACAAGATAGTTGACCACCGCGAGCGTCAAGTGGCCCCTCATAGCTTGGCATTCTCACCGTTAGGTGACAAGTACGACACCTTTCATCTGCTCATGCTAGCCTCACTAATCGATTGCCTAGACTGTACTGCGGTTTCGAGGATGCCATTGAGGAGTTTGATGTTGCGAGCCCAGGCGAAGGGACACGGTTATCAACCACTCCATCCAAGAAGACAAAAGAAGGATTGAAAGGTCTGGTTATGCTTTCTATATTCCCTTACTTAATGCTGAGTTGCTTTGACGTCAGGTATCATCGCGTCCATTGCATTCCAGCTATCGTACGCCCCAGTAATGGCGGCCGGCTCGCTCGCTTCTGCAACTGCTCATGCTCCGAATATTGCACTTCTCACCCCAGAGGCGCATGGTCAAGCGTTTGCGTTCTGCTCGGCACCAGGCGTGCACGCCGGCGCATCGCAGCTAGCCTTCGACCCTCTCCGACATCACCTTCTCTATGCCACTTTCCGACGTCATGAGGGTGTGTACGTCTGGGATATCCGCAGTGACACTAGCGCACCCGTTCGAGTGATGAAGACCGGTGTTCCGAGTACAAATCAACGTACCCGATTTAGCGTGGACATTGCAGGGCGATGGCTAACCCTGGGTGATCAGGTACATTTCTACATGCTTCAATGCGGTTGAGTTCCTTTGATCGATATCTATAGACAGGCCATATCTCGGTGTTCGACCTCTCGGAGCGAGAGCTGCCGAGAGTTGACAGTACTATGGACGTGCCAGTGACAACTCCCGTTTCGAAGTTCAAGGCACATGATGGTGAGTTCTGCTTATCAGCTTCATTGTACAGCCTCTCATGCAGTGATAGATGCGGTAGGTTCAGTCGACTTTCATTCACTGAAACCAATTCTGCTCTCCGTATCTGGGTCCAGGCATTGGTATCACATCTCCGATACATCTTCGGACTCGGCAGACTCTTGCTCGGAGGCATCGTCTCCGAATCACTCCACTTCGAAGCTCAGCCGTGGACCCATCACTCACGATGCGTCGATCAAACTTTGGGGGATGGATAGCGACCGCACGACCAGATAAACGAGTCTGCCATTGTTTCTCGTGTAAGTGCAGACTGCATTCGATGCAAAGGGATATCTACTGACGAGGTCAATGTAGTAGATTGATGATTGCGATCGTGTACAGCATGTACACGTATTGCCAATAACGCGAAACTCTACCGAAATACATGCGTTGGCTCAGTCAGCGATCTTCGTTACAAGCTTGCCCATGTTGCCCCCAGAGAACAGCTCCCTCCACGTCCGTGGTACCTCTTCAAACGGTACCTCCCGAACATTCTCTGTACCTTCGACGGTGAAGCGTCCATCGGCAATCGCTTCAGCGAGCTTTGCCATAGCGGCAGGGTATTGGTCAATGAAGTCGAAGACGATGAAACCGGTGATAGTGAGTCGGTTTGCGAAAACCTCCATCCAATTGGGGTAGACGCATGCGTCCCAGTCGTTGTATGCACTGATGGCCCCGACCGCAGCTATCTTTCCCCACCGTTTCATGCGGGCAAGCATCAGGTTCAGGACTAATGGACGTCAGCGTAGGTACATCAGATCGAGAAGAGCTGAACTGACTGCTGCCGCCGACGTGATCGAGGTACACATCTACGTAACCGTCCGTCGCCTTGACCAGCTGGTCGGCGAAGTCCGGCGCACGGTAGTTCAGGCAGACATCCGCACCCAGGGACTCAACCCAGGCGCACTTCTCGGGTGTACCGGCGATCCCGATGACGCGCTTGCAGCCGATGATCTTTTTCGCGATTTGGACTGCCGCTGAACCGGTCGCTCTGAGGACGATAAGATCAGCTTTCCGATCGTGCGGTCCTCGATGAGAGGACTGACCCTGCGGCGCCACTGATCACGACAGTGTGCTCCGGCTTGGCTGGTGTGACGTTGTAGAGGGCGAACCACGAGGTCAGGCTGGGACCACCCAGTGCGCTGAGTGCGAGCGTGGGCGGATGACCCGAAACAGTAGTCACTGGCCGAATCTTGTCCTCGTTCCAGACGCTAAACTGTTTCCAGCCCATTCCGGCGATGGCGAGGTCCCCTGACTTCCACTTCGAAGACTTGGAGGCAATGACCTGGCCGATCCCGTACGCCGACTAGGTTAGGTTCAGCACCCCCACCCACGAATCACAATCCAGCGGCCTCACTATGACCGAACCCTCCCGCACAGGAGGAGCGTACATGCGTTCGTCGATAGTCCCCTTCTGGATGCTTGGGCGCTGAGCCGGGTCTATTGGTCACAGTAAGTCAATCATCTTATCGACGCAAGAAGGGATGTGAACCATTTGACAGGTACAACGTCTTCAGCACAACCTCTCCTTCCGACGGCTGGGGGAGATCCTCCACGCTCATCTCGAACGTGCGATCGTCTACTTCTTTCACGGGCGCGTTCAGGAGCTTCCAGACCTTGGTCGTATTGGGAGTGTTCATGGTGGGAATAGAAGGGATGATGGAAGGGTGGCAGGCGAGTGGGCGGTGGCGAGCTATGGGTCGACAGTGCACACGACATCCCCTCTTATATACGACATCCTGGTGGATACAGCTGATCAAGCGGGCTGAGGGTGCCGACTGGCTGCCGCGCTCCTGAGTGTCCGGCCGGCTGTCGCGTGAAAGAAGTCGGCAGACCCGGGCGCTCACCACTCCAACCGCTCCGCAAGGCGTCGTGGATCTCTCCGAGAGGCTGTGCTGCTCCAAAAGAAGGCGCCTTGATGTTGCCGACCACCCTTGATGAAAAATACGCCCAAATGAGCAGCAAAGAATACCCGCGCTTACTTGGCTCTTGATCGGTTGGATAGAAACGATGTCCTTGGTGAACGTTGAACATCTGAACTACCCCCATGCGACCGAAGACTTATTCGGCAGCCGAATAACATGTTGCATCGCTGTGCGGATGTACGAGAATCCGTGCTGACATGCGCGGCGCTTGACTGCGGCTTATGCCCACAGGAACTCTGACCTGACACTGTTGACATAAGATGGGCCCGGCGCAAGTTGTACCGAGCCAAAACGGAAACGAGGTGTTTCATACGTGCAATGGTCTGCGAGCAGAACCAGCCATAGGGGGCATTGGATGATAGGCGAAATGATTTCAGCGAGCTTACACCCTGCAACCTACATGTACCTTGGCTTGTACACTAGAGAATGCGTGTCGAAACGAGCACGTCCAAGTCGCCTTTGACGTGAGCTATCCCAAGCCCGATACGGCTCATGTCCATCTCAGCCTTGATGCGGGATGATACGTCGAGCCGAATGTCCATGAGCGTCAGGACGAGCGCGATGTATATCCGAAGCTCGGATTGAGCGAAATGCCTGTAGACAGCGTGTCAGAGCTGGGACACAAAGGTCATGTCAAAGGAGCTGCAGCATACCTCCCCTCGCACATGGACACTCCGCCCCCAAAGGGCATGGTATGATTCGCCACGCGCTTGCCGTCCTTGGTTCGCGTCTTGGATGTGTCCATGTACCGTGCTGGCTCGTATTGTTCCGGTGACTCGTGGATCTCGCCATTCAAGTGGATGGCGCGGGAGAAGCAGATAACGCGCTCGCCCTGCTTGAGCTCGTGGCCATCAAGGACGGTGTCACGAGTGACTTTACGGATAGAAGCGGAGCTCGATGCGAACCGGAGGGTTTCTTGGATTGCCGAGTTGAGCAGAGGCATTGATGCACTAGCGCCAGACAGCCACGTATGCACTGCCTCGTGTTTCCCCATGATGGGCTTGGTTGAAGGGTTTGCAGCGATATACGCGGCGCGAGATGCGTCGACTTCAGCCACAAGTACTGAGAGTCCCTCCGGTCGGTCCCGCAAGTGGAGTGCAATCACCCAGTAGGCGGCCCACATCGCATTCGCGTTTAACGCCCAAAGATCTGCGGCAAGAAACGAGGCAATGTCGCGCTCCGTCTGATCTACTATCAGCCGAGGGAAAAGCTCCATGGAACTCAGGACGCACAGCTTCCTGCTCCCTCCAAGTGGAGATAGTGTACTGCGTCAGTTCAATGGCGTCGTCGGTGTTCTTGGGGTTGGCAATATATGTCTGAACGGAGGCTATCACTTGATCCCACGACCGACGTGCCGATTTGAGGATCCATTCCGGTGCACCGGCTACAATCAAGGGAAACATGTTGTCAAATTCTTGAAAAGCCCCGTAATAATCGAGCGCTTTGTATTGAGATCCCAAAAGAGCACAGGTTGCGGACTTGTACGCCGGAGGAATGAGAAGATTCTTGAGTCGCATGCGTCCACCTCGCTTCGGTATGTCTTGTAGAGCCAGTTGGAGTGCATCCTGAGCTTGGGCTGTGTATGTCTTGATGAAGGGAACGATATACTTTGGTGAGAGAAGTCGATGGTGCATGCCAAAGTACGGATCGACCATATGAGGATGATAGGTGATGCCTTTGCTGCTTGAGAAGACGTTGATGGTCATCTCTAGACGGTTTGGAGTAAACACATAGGTCTGCTCGAGATGTCAAAATCTAAGGCAGGGATATACACAGCTGTGCGTACTTCTTGGTCTCTATATACTTCATTGATGATCTAACGAGGGATATACAGTTAGTGCGAGGAGATCATCTGGAAAACTGGCGCTAACATACACTGGGCGAGGTGGTGTATACAGAGTCGGTCCCAAATGTCTTGACCCGGAACAGAGGGCCGTATTTCTCCCTGCGGTATGATAGTAATGAGAAGAGCATGAACTGTGCGATAGGGTGCACCACGTACTGGGCCCATGCAAAGAACGCGTCTGGATCTTTCCCGAGAGACAGCGCAGAACCAACCCATGGGATCCAGTAGGACACTGTCGGCGGTCCTTTACGCGACTTGAAGTTTGCGACAGCCAGATAAGTCAGAGGTACGAGGAGAGCTGCAGCGAGGGCGGTGGTGTTGTTGAGCCATGGCTTGTCGTCCTCCATAGCGTGAAGCGTGAAGGGCAGTGAACGTCAGCTAGGTAAACTTCGAACATGAGATGCCGTGAGTTCTCAGTGCTTTTGAATTTGTAGGCTCACCGAGAACGCTCTGTTTTAGCTCGATCCTCACGGCAGTCGGTCTACAGCCCCGAACTGGGCCTCGAGGGAGAGAAGAAAGGTTGGTGCACTCCGGTCTCCGTTCAGTATGCAGTAGTCCACTAATGTCGCATTCCATTCTTGTCGCTCATGCTGCCAAGGTCCGATGATACAAGCAGCTAGACTGAGCTAGTATTCCTCGACACGAGGGACGGAGTGTAGGAAAGCGGTCGAATCGTCTCTTGCTCTCTGCTTTGCTCGTGTCGTCAAGCCTTCCACATCAATACCTTCTGGGTATACACAGATACTATTGTATGATATCATATATGTAGAGACGAGTACGAGACTCCATGCTGAGATAAGTATTGCTACGGAGCTTCTCATAAACATCAGACGGCAACCTTTCTCCATCCTCCTGATCAACACGCGTAGTCTCCACCGGATGGGCTGCTGAACTTGAAGTGCAACCTCGAAATCCATGACTGTGTGCTGTCTCTGAACTCTCTGCAACTGTTCCCTGCAACCGAACGGTCTTCGACATGTGTCGTCTCGAGAAATCTCCGAGAGAAGGCTTGGCATTTACCGCACGTGTACCTTATTCGAGCTCACCAAACCGTATATGGCAATTACAATTGCTTTGATACACCCCGCCGAGACATTGCCAAAGCAAGGAAAGGCGCTGGTACACTCAGCGCTCAGCAATCATCGCTCTGTTTTCCGTTTGAAGTAGCCCTCCATTTACTCAGTTTCAGCGATGCTTCCCGCGTCATGCCGACACTGCTTGCGGCTTGCGTCGGCACGATCACGAGTCTATTCAGCCTGCGGACCCGTCATTCTCTCAGTCTCGTGTGACACGGCATAAGCACCACGAACACCTCTAGCAGCAGATTTCGCCGACTGAATACGCTTTTCCACCCGCATTTGGGCCGGTCAATCATCCTTGCCAGCTTATGGCACCCACGGCTTTCCGAGGAGCCATCCGACAAATGACCCCGCCGAGGGGTATATGACTACTCGGGAGTCCTGGACGCCTGCCGTGGCCGATCACAGTGCCCACGTCCGCCCAGCGAGTCCGTCAACACCGCACGCTGCACGATGTACATCCCTGCTCTCCCCGCCCTGCTGGTGACGGTATGCGCCTGCTCATACAGTCTATCGGAGCCTCGCTTAGTAATGGCTACATCAGGCACTTGCCGCTCAGCGCTCTGTCGAGCCTCGGGTCGTTGAGGCGGACGCAGTATGCCATCGGACGACAGTGACGAACTATGCGAAGACACACCAGATGGTCTTCACGTATACCGGCACGATGACGATCCTGCAGACGGACACCACCACTGTGTATTCTCCGACTTCGGGCACGCCCAAGCCTACCCGTATGTCTCCCTCCAAGTCTTCCCCCATGTCATCCATTTACAACTACCGCCTAGCCTCGGAGAAGAAAGTCATCTGGGCCATTCCTCCACGCTTCCCAACCACCACCGCTACCCCCACGCCCACTGCCGACAACGACTGCACGTTCTCAGTTACATACGGAGGCACGACAACACGAACCATCACCCGTTTCGCGACCGCCACGGCCACAAGTACGAAGCATCAGACGGTCACGGTGCCCGTGCACATCGAGATCCCTCCGCTCCCAGAGTACTTGCGGCCAAAGAAGAAATCATGAGAGTCGCTGCACTTCATTCATCACCACATGTTGTATCACCACTGTATCATTAGATGTACATTCCGTTTCATTTCATTCATCATGGGGCGTTGAAATGGACGTTGGCTAGTCCAGTCCGTTCACGAGGTATGGCAGGAATCACTGAACAGGGCAGGAGAGGTTAGGCATCATGAATCCCATATTCATCATATTAGCAGAGCTTCCCGAGCCACCCTTGAGATCGAGGTGCCGGAAGAGAGAGAGGGAAAGGAGGAGATCCGGGATCGCCTTCTCGTCCACCTCCGGTGTGAAAAGAACGTGCGAGCGAGTGATGACTTTGGCGACGTTATGTGTCGAGCCAGAGTAGCCATAGTCGTTGGTATGTGCGTCCGACCACATGGGAATAAATGCCGACACAGGGCTGCCCCCGTGAGACGCCTGAAAGGAAGTTGAGCTACAGTTCACCAATCGACAGAGAGAGAGAGACAGCGCACCTCGTACTTGTACTTGGGAAAGTTCGGATGCTTTGGATCCTTCTCGATGATCTTCGTCCATGTGTAATCCTGACCATGAATCTTGACCGAAACGCCGCCATTAATAGGCGTGCCCCAGTCCTCGATCCTCGTCATCTCCGAGCCACCGCCAAGTTTAACCATGCCGAGGCCCTTCTTCATTAATCCATGGAGAATAATTTCGCCAACGACAGTGCCACTTGCGCCCCCGTGATGAAGAGTGATATGCTTGCTCTCCGATGTGGAGGTGAAGGAGAAGGAGGGCGTGTCTGCGGATCCACCCGGTGGATAGAGCGCAGACGTGACGAACGAGTCTATGTTCATGGTAAGCATCGTGCCATCGGACGGCGCCGACGGGTCGACGATAGAGATGTTGGATGTCATGGTGTGAGGGTCAGAGCAAGAGTAGAAAGAGCCATGGTGGACGTTGCATGGCCATACTTATGACGAGGCCGGCCCGGTATCTGTACAGCAAGCCGATGCAGCTGAGCAGGCTGCACCAACTCGTGTCCAAGCAGCAACTGTATGGTCTCGGATCAGCTATCTGCTAATGAAGAGAGGTTCTAGTCCGGACAGGTGGTGATGGAGAGGGAAAAAGAGGCGGTGAAGAGATTGTTGGTACCTGTTCACAAGTCACTGGATTCACACGCGTCATGCCTTTGATCGTTCCTAACTTCGTAAGGTGTGCATTCTCCAGGCCAAGTCGTCCAAGCCAGGGCCAAGAGGACCTCGGCCAAGACTGACGGGGGAGAAGAAGGGGTCCTCGTCGCCGCGCTTTCTCGCCCAGGCCCTTGCCGGGCCCAAGAACGTGGTGGCGCATCACTTTCCGTATCCGGCCAACCGTCACTTGCTCTCCTCGTCGACCTGAGATCTCAGAAATCAGGCCGTTGTGCCGAGAGCAGCTGCTCGTACCATTCATGCTATCAACGCACACGGCAAGCACAGAGAAAGATCAGGAAAAACGAGAAAGGCAACTGCACGACCGGCCAAGGCAGGGGCCGGCCTGCGGTTCTTCATGAAACGGAGGATGGATATGATCGGCATGCGGTGCCGGCGGCGCTTGCCATTGTCCCTGTCCGGATAATGAAAACCACGCGGTCCGGTCTCGACGACGTCCGGGCCAGATATCACCGCGTCGCTTGCCAACTTGCGGAGTTCTCCTCGTCCGTCCCGCACTCCCTCATCTGCGGCGGCTCCCCCGGTCGCTCGCTCCGCACGCTCCTTTCTGCCCCCAAAACCACCATGAGCGACCTCGGCCTTACCCTCGGCGCTGTCGAGCTCGGCATTATCGTCGCTACGTTGCTCTATGGCATGGCCCTCGTGCAGGGCTACGGCTATGCCTGGAGATGCAGCCAAGATCCTCGATGGATGAAGGTCATGGTCATGTTCCTCGGGTATGTCTCTGCAGCCATCCGGAGCATCCGATGGGGCTGACGACCCCTTGCCAGACTTTGCGAAACCGCGCACAGCGCTCTCATCTGGGCCTACCTCTACGGCCTAACAGTGTCGTTGGAGAATCCGATCATACGGCTTACGACCTTACCATGGACGTTCAACGTCTCACTCGCGCTCTCCGGGATCGTCGGCGGCACGACGCAGCTCTTCTTCACCTTCCGCTTCTACCGGATCTCCCAGCGCACCGCACTCGCCGTGCCCGCGTGGATCGGCGCGCTCGCACGCGTCGGGATCTCCGTCGCGCTGACCGTGCTCGCGCTGCGCGAGCCGTCGATCCTCGTGCTCCGCGCCCGCCACGGCTGGATCGTGTACGCGTCGCTCGGCGTGTCCGCGGCCGTGGATGTGTGGAACTCGGCCGGGCTGTGCTACTACTTGAAGACCCGCCGCGACGACGGGAGTGCGCGCGGCGTCGTCAATGCTATCGTGCTCTGGTCAATCGAGACCGGGCTCGCGACGACCGTCACTGCCGTGCTCGTGCTTGTGTGCTGGACGGCGATGCCGAACAACTACGTCTGGCTCGGCATCTTCTTCGTGTACTCGAAACGTTCGTCGTCCATCCATTTCGGTTTCTTGGGGCCGCTGCTGACCTCATCCCTGCAGTGTACTCGAACACGCTCCTTATCTCTCTGAACGCCCGGGAGCGGCTCCGCGTCGCTGCGAACATGATCCACGGGATCACTATCACCCGTACACTCGACGTGTCGACGGCGCCGCCAGCGCTGCACATATCCACCCCACAGCGCTACCGCGCGTACGACGCCGAGTCTGACATAGACATCGAGGTCGCAACCAAGTCTGATGTGGGGTATGGCCGGGCGATGTGAGGGTGACCAGGTTGATCGTTCAAAACGCTTTCGTATGCTGTGTTGCATGTACCATCAGTTCCTTTTTTAGTGTAGCTTAGCACAATTCTTTGTTCCTTGCTTGAAGCCTATTTTCCTGGTGTGAATATGACTTTCACGCGTTCCATTCATGTGTGCTCCTGCAGGCGCTGCTCCCCGAGGTAGTCCATGACAGTATAGGCGTGGTCGACAGGCCTTTCACGAGACGTCCACGCGTGTTTCCGCTGCTCCTAGACTCGCGAGGCGGTCCATGACACGACACGGGATTGATGGTGAAAGAGCGGATACCGCGTTGCCGTTGGAGATCATTGGCCATGACACCAAAACGCAAACGCCGGGATCGCAGCCAAGGAATATATGAGGGGAGATAGAGAGTGGCGACGGTGAGAGCCGATGAGGGCGAGCGTCAAAGGGGCTCACGCTCCCCCCGGAAAGCACATGCCCATAACATTCCACACGAACAACAAAGCAGATCATAAGATAGCGTCCGACAGTCCGAGTCCCTCTACCACACCGCCGCAAGCGCGCCCGTCATCAGCACGCCCGCCAGCGCCGGCCACGCTTGCGCGGGGCTTGCGGCGCTCGCGAGTGCGGCGAAGGTGGCGGCGAAGCCGACAGTGGGGTCGGGCCCGCCGCTGACGGAGAGCGTCTGCGCGGCGGGGTCGGCCGGCGCGGCGGACGCGGGGGTGGCGCCGGCGGCGAGGATGGTGAAGCGCGGGGAGACGGTGTACGTCGTGCCGTGCGAGGCGTTCATGAAGATGAGGAAGTAGTCGTCTGCGGGCGGGACGCTGTCGAGCGCGATGTTGAGCGCGTTGTTCGGCGTCGACGAAGGGACTAAGGGAATGTGAGTACTGGGAGGGGGAGGGGGGAAGGGGGGCGGACCGCCGGTGGCGATGAAGATGATGCCGTCGGAGGAGAGCCGGGCGAGCTCGATGTCGAAGGAGGCGATCTTGTCGAGCAGCGGCTTCTGCCAGGTGATCAGGTTCGTCTGCCCGTTCACCCACTGCGTGCCCGCTTGCGGCTGCGTGATGCTAAAGACTGGATATGTTGTCAACGGGGGCGTCCTGACCGAACGCGGCGAACTAGCGCACACTGGACGTAGGCATGCACGGAGAGCGGGAGCGTGAGGAGCGCAAGCACGCCGTGGGGGAGCGCGAGTGAAAAGCGCATGCTGAGGATATCTTGATCTGGGTGCGCGTATATGTTGGTATCAAACGAGGACGGGTGCACGAGACGCGGGCGAAAGGAGCGTCTGAGGCGGGGGAGACGGAGAAGGAGGCCGGCCGCGACGGGCGCTTAACTAAACCCGTCAAGGACCGCGCCTCCGTCTCCGTCTCCGTCGACCGCGACACCCGACAGATCGGAAAAAAGCGCAATGGTCGAGATCACGATCCGCAAGCGACCCGCCGAGGACGCGGTGGTGACCCAGCGCAAGTTCTTCAAGAAGACGGCGCGCGGCAAAGTCATAAAAGGCGGGCATTCTTTCCGGTGAATTGCGCATTTGCTCACTCAAGGCTACAGTCCTTCGCGAGCGCTACCTGCGCGACGACGTCGGGTGCGGGATCGCAGGCTGCGCGCTCTGCCCCGCCCCGCACACACACGCGCTCCCCGCGGCGGGCGGGGGCGATCCTGCGCACGCGCTCTTCCCCGGCGGACACTATGTCATCCCCGACGCGAACGTCTTCCTCGCCCAGGTCTGACCTCCCTGCTCGGACCCACTCGTCTAATTCTGATTGAGATGCAGATGGACCTGCTCGAGGCCGCGGCATTCAGCCCGCCGCTGATCCTGCTGCAGACCGTCGCGGAGGAGGTCCGGCACCGCTCGCTGCCGCTGCACAACCGCCTGCGCGCGCTCGCGGGCGCGGACGACCGGCGCGTCTGGACGTTCTACAACGAGTTCCGCGCGTCCGTCGCTTTCCCGTGTGTCACAGGGCCGGGCTGACGGCGCACCAGGGAGACGGCGATCGTGCGCCTGCCGGCCGAGACGCCGAACGACCGCAACGACCGCGGGATCCGCGCCGCGACGGCGTGGTACAACGCACACGTGTCGCTTGCACACCCTCCCGTGCGCGGTGCACCGACGAAGATGCAACTCCCAACAGCCGTCCTCCTCACGGACGACGCGGAGAACCGCCGGCTTGCGCGCGAGGCGGGGCTGCCCGTCGCGTCCGGTAAGCGTGACACAAAAGCTGTTGGGTAGACCGCTGAACGGGTGTGCAGTGCGCCAGTACGTCGAGGCGTGCACGGACGCGCCGGCGCTGCTCGACCTCCTCTCCGCGACGGGCGCCGACGACGCCGCCACGCGGCGCGCCGACGGCCCGCGCAAGGCGCTCTACCCCGAGGCACGCCCGCCGCCCGCGCTCGTACCGCACCCGTGCTGACGCCGCCGCAGCACCTGCCGGGTGCCGCGCTCGCCGCGGGGATCAAGTCCGGCGCGCTGCACCAGGGCCACTTCAGCGCGAGCACGTTCAACTACCTCGAGGGCAGCGTGCGCGTGCCGGCGTATGCGCAGCCCGTGCTGCTCGTCGGCCGCGAGGCGATGAACCGCGCGGTGCACGGCGACGTCATTGCGGTCGAGGTCCTGCCCGAGGCGGAGTGGAAGGCGCCGAACGAGGAGGTCGTCGACCAGGAGGCGACGCTCAAGAACGATGATGCGGCGGACTCGGACGACGAGGGCGAGGTCGAGGGCGCCGACGGCGCTGTCGCACGCGAGGAGGCACGGCGCACCGCGGCCACGGGCGGCGCGGCGCCGCAGCCGACGGGGCGCGTCCTCGGCATCGTGAAGCGCAACTGGCGCGCGACGGTCTGCCACCTGGACGCGGGCTCGCTGCAGAGCGGCGAGGGTAGCGGTCGGGGCCAGCAGACCGTGTTCGCGACGCCCGTCGCACGCACGCTGCCGCGCATCCGGCTGCGCACGCGCCAGGCGCCCGCGCTGGTGGGCCAGAAGATCCTCGTCGCGCTCGACCGCTGGGACGCGCACTCGCGCTACCCCGCGGGCCACTTTGTGCGCGCGCTCGGCGGCGCGGAGAGTAAAGAGGCGGAGCGCGAGAGCTTGCTGCTCGAGCACGACGTGCCGTACCGGCCCTTCGGGCGCGCGATCCTCGAGTGCCTGCCAAGCGAGGGCGAGCGCTGGGTCGTCCCGCCCAAGGACGCGGGGCACCCGGACTGGGTCGGCCGCGAGGATCTGCGGGACCTCCTCATCTGCTCGATCGACCCGCCGAACTGCCAGGACATCGACGACGCGCTGCACGCGCGCCGGCTCCCGAACGGGCACATCGAGGCGGGCGTGCACATCGCGGACGTGGCGCGCTTCGTGGGGAGCGCGAACGCGATGGACGCCGAGGCGGCCGCGCGCGGGACGACGGTGTACCTTGTCGACCAGCGCATCGACATGCTGCCCGCGCTGCTCGGCACGAACCTGTGCTCGCTCCGGCCGTACGTCGAGCGCCTCGCGTTCTCCGTCATCTGGGTGCGTGGGTATGGCGCTAGGGAAGGGCGCGGCTGATGGGGTGGTGCAGGAGCTGGATGAGGACGCGAAGATCGTGGATGTGAGGTTCACGAAGAGCGTGATTGCGTCCAAGGCGGCGTTCACGTACGAGGAGGCCCAGATCCGCAAGGACGACCCGTGCGTGGCGGGCGTGGCGGTACGAGCGTGTGCTGACACGGACGCAACAGCAATCAGCAGGACGAGCTGACGCAGTCGATCCGGCTGCTCAACGCGCTCGCGCTCAAGCTCAAGGCGGGGCGGATGGCCGCGGGCGCGCTGAACCTGGCGTCGCCCGAGGTGAAGATCCACCTGCAGAGCGCGGAGAGCGCGGGGCCGATCGACGTCGAGCGCAAGGCGCTGCACGAGACGAACGCGCTCGTCGAGGAGTTCATGCTGCTCGCGAACATCTCCGTCGCGCGTCGCATCCAGGCTGCGTTCCCGCAGACGGCCGTGCTGCGCCGGCACCTCCCGCCGCCGGCGCTGAACTTCGAGAAGCTCCAGGACATCCTCCGGCGCCGCCGCGGGATGGATCTGGACGTGTCGAGCAGCGGCAAGCTCGCGGACAGCCTGGACCGCTGCGTGGATCTGGAGGAGCCCGCGTTCAACACGCTCGTCCGCATCATGGCGACACGCTGCATGCTCTCGGCCGAGTACTTCTGTGCGGGCAGCGTCGCGCGCGACACCTTCGGGCACTACGGCCTCGCGAGCGAGATCTACACGCACTTCACGAGCCCGATCCGGCGGTACGCGGACGTGCTCGTGCACCGGCAGCTCGCGGCCGCGATCGGGCACGCGCCGCTCCACGCGAGCCTCCACGGTAAGCCGCACGTCGAGACCGTGCTCGAGACGGTGAACCGCAGACACCGGATGGCGCAGATGGCGGGCCGCGCGAGCGTCGAGTTCTATGTCGGGCTCGCGCTCCGTGCGCGCGGCGAGCGCGCCGGCACGGGCGTGAGGGAGGACGCGTTTGTCATCCGCGTGTTCAAGAACGGCGTCGGCGTGTTCGTGAACTCGTGCGTCCCTCTAGCCCGCTCTTTGCATGGGAACACGTGCTGACGAGCAGCAGGCTCGGGCTTGAGGGCGTCGTCACGTTCAAGAAGCCGATCGCGTTCGACGCGGAGAATTATGCGGTGACGATCCCCGGGGCGGACGGGAAGGACGTGAGGGTGTCTGTGTTCGACAAGGTCGCGGTGCATGTCGAGGTCGAGAAGGACCGGAATACGCAGCGCGGGAGGGTCAAGATGAGCCTCGCGGAGCCGATTGACTCGCGTGGGATGTAGGTGTAAAAGCAAATGTACGAGAGGACGTGATCGGGGTGCCTCTTCCCTGAGAACAGTGGGCACTGCTTTGTGTCCTCGGGGTGCAGGAGCGTGTAACGACAGTCCCCAACGCCCGATATGCAATGACGTTATTCGACGAGCCATACGAGCTCAACGTCGGGGCACTTCAAATCATCTTCCCTGAGGGACAAGAGTGAATTTCCACAGCCGCTCGTCGAATACCTTTATAAAGCCCATCGGGTGGTTTACGTCAGACGCGTAACACGTGACCGCGTCAGCTCTCTCCTCGTTCACCATCGCCGTCATATCGACTACCATATTAGCAGCATGGGCTCTGAATGGGACGAGGCAGAAATGGAAAGGTCAGCGCTCATGATTCTATCTACAAGAATGCACGTGACGAGGTAATATAGGGCGATAGCCCGAAGCTTGGAGGAAACGAGCGGCTCCCGCGATGCACCCATCACTATCGAGGACGAGTCGATCCTCGTCGTAGACGACTCGGACACGGACTCAGAAAAGTCATCTGGCGTAAATGCCCGGCTGAAACGTGTTCTTGACCTTTCGAAAGAGGATGTGAGCGTCAAGGTCGAGCCCTATGCTCCTACTGCTTCCAGAACGGCGTCGTCCTCGGCGACCCTCAGCCTGAGACCTGCGAAACTACCTGCGCCGGCGAATTCACCCGCAGAGACACCCGCTCCCGCCCCCGCGCCTACTTCTGCTCCCGGACCAAACTCATTCATGGCTGAGCGAGCGAAGCTAGAGCAGGCTCGGCTCGAACGCTTGAAGCGACTGCGCCCAGAAGTGGACCAGCCCGATTCCGCCGCCAAGCGAGCTAAGTCTTCGCCGCCCACCTCGGATACTGAATCGGAAGACGAGGACCACAAGCCTGCTCGGCCAACGTATGTGCCCGCCATCTGCTCACCGCACTTGAACTCACTCTTGTTCGTTTTGTTAGAAAGGCTCTACCAGCGCCGAAGGTTAAGGAAAGGGCGCCAGATCCGGAAGAAGAGCTCTTCTGGAGAGGCGAGGTGCGCCAGACGGCCAACATCCTTGCCGAGCCGTCCAAGGACAAGTCCCCGGTCTTCCGACTTTCCGAGATCATAGGCCCTGTATGTCAAGCACGACCCCATCTTCTCTTGCAATGCTGACGGCAATCGATTCGCAGAAGAAAGAAATCGCGTTTGCACTCCTGGCATCCTATTCAATCGACTGGCCCTGGATCTACCAGATGTTCGACCCTGCTACTCCCGTTGTGTGCGTCGCGCAGCCTGACCAGTCGGGCAACGAAAGCATGAAGGAGGTGCTCCCGAACTGGATCAAGACCACGCCGTTCTTGCGGCAGGGTCGTGGATGTATGCACATGAAAGTCCGCCTCCCTCACCCTTTCCCTCATTTCTACTACTTACATACTCATCACAGTTTATGCTCGTGAGTCAACTCCTAAACGAAACCGGTGCCTGTTATTGACTTCACGGGAAACAGATCTTCTATAAGACGGGTCGCCTAAGGGTCGTGATCAATACTGCAAACTTCATGACCTATGACTGGAAGGAGATCGAGAACGTGCGTCTCTCCTCAGTGACCTTGACTACCGATGATATCTGACGAGATTCAGTCCAGCTGGGTCCAAGACATTCCGCAGCGCCCCCAGCCGCTGCCCACAGATAAGAACGCAACTGACTTCGGGTCTCAATTAGAGCGAGTGTTGCGCTCGCTGAACGTAGAGACGGCGCTTCGCACGTTTCGCATGAACGGTGTCGGTCATTATTCGTCCGGGTCTCTTTCGGCGTCTGATCTCGACGCCCCTCTCAGCACGATCTCCCGCTTTCCACCATCGGCTCACTTCGCTCAAACTGGGACTTTTCGAAGGTCAAAGCCCGCCTCGTCGCCAGCATCGCTGGCAAGCACGAAGGGTGGCCCGATGTCATAAGGACCGGTCATCCTGCGTTGATGAAGGCCGTACGGGACCTCGGATGCACCGCACGACCCGGTCAGGTACCAAGTGTCGAGTGCCAGGTAGGTCCACATGCCGGCAGCTGATGCCTTGTACTCACTATTCCCTTCAGGGATCAAGCATTGGTACCTACTCCACGACGTGGACCAATGAGTTCGTATGCTCGTGCCGGGGTGAGAGTGCGGAGACGTGGCTGGACGTGCCGAAGACTCGGCGTCAGAAACTCTCGCATCCATCGGGACTGAAGATTGTGTTCCCAAGTCTGCGAACGGTTCAGGACTCGCGTCTTGGCGAGGGCGGCGGCGGGACGATCTTTTGCCGTCGGTCGCAATGGGAGGGTTCGAGATTTCCTCGGGAGCTCTTCCACGACTCTCAGAGCAAGCGTGGGGGTGTTCTTATGCATTCAAAGGTAAGGATCTCCGCTGTGAGTCATTAGCAGCCAGCTGAACGATGTCAGATGATTATAGCGACGCTAGGCAAGCAAAACGATGTTGCTTCGCTCGCAAAGGCCCGGGTAGGCGTCCGGCGCAAGAATGCTCATGACTCGGACGAAGACTCAGACGAGATCACGGAGGTGGTCCCTCCGCAACCTTACGGATGGGCCTATGTCGGTTCCCACAACTTCACTCCGAGCGCATGGGGAACCCTGTCTGGCTCTGCCTTCAACCCAACACTGAATGTGAGCTATCTGCTTGGACGTGTCGGGAACCATGTCCTGATTACCTGTAGATCACCAACTACGAGATTGGCGTCGTGTTCCCTCTTCTCGACGAGCAGCATACCGATCGGATTGCTTGCTGGGAGAGGCCAGCGAGGAAGTATGCGCCAAACAAGGATATCCCTTGGGTGCGTCCTTTCAATCCCTTCCTACCGAGACATATATATCTGACCCTAGCGCAGATGCAGGAAGAGTCGGCTTTGTTGACGGGCAAGCTAGGTGAGGATTAGGCAGCTCAGTGTTCTACCTCGTACGCGAATACAGCATCTTCAGCATCTACGGTGTTTTATCCTCGCCCTGCGCTTGATAGATGCCAAGGTTCGGTGACATCAGCAAGCCGAAGCCGTTTCATTGCCGAGCCTCACGTAACGTACGTAACACTCATCTCGATGGGTGAGAACAAAAGAAGGCTAGCTCCCTGCGGGACTCACAGCGCCTCATCGCCCATACCTGTCTTCCGCTCATGTTATACCCTCAATGATGGCATAATCATGATGTTCTCGATACTACATGATCAAAAGTAGGGCACATTCTTCACCTGCCTCTTTTAGCTTGGTGCAAACTGACCATCTTCCAGACTCTCTAGCCTCGTGGTCCCGCGCTAAGATAAGCTTACCATGAGGCGATCTCATTGTGTCCGTGGGAATGGAATTCAGCACCGCCCGCGTATATAACCTTCCAACTTGGTGTTCGCGTTGCCCGGCTCCCCTCAGACATGCTCAGCTTCAAGCAGACCGTCCTTGCGTCGGCTCCTAGAGAGGTTGCGTTCCACGGATCCGTTCTTCACGACACCTACATCGATGGCCTGTTGGATCATCTAGACGATCTTGTGCTCGGCGTGTCCTGCGCTGTCAACGACTCCGGCCGAGTGACTTCGATTGCCCTCGCGAGCACCACTAGTGTCGTATTGATCCACACGGCTTCCACCTCCCGCCCGCAGAGTCGTTTGAAACGTCTCTTCGGCGGGGAGGTGACGCTCGTTGGGTTCGGTATGGCCAAGACTGCACTCTATATCCGGCAAAGTCTTTCCTACGGTGTCGAAGGCGTCGATCTCTCCACGGTCTTCAACGAATCGACGATGTCACCCAAGACGGCGTCCATGGTGGTCAAGGAGAAACTCTTCCAAGCGAACGTGCAAGGGGTGCGAGACGTATGGGAGGACGACACCACCAACAACATCAGGCTTCGTGCATGGGTCGCTGCTTGGTGAGTGAAACAATGAAATGTCACTAGGCTCTAGACTCATTTGAACGACGGTACTTATAGCGTGGCTGCCAAGTATTTGTCAGAAACCCTGCAAGCACCTCTTCTTCGGACGTCGAATCTTCTTCCCCAGGCGAGCCGATTCGGGCCGGAGACTTCCCGATGCTTATTCTATCTTACAGGAGATTGATTTGTGCACTCAGGTGATGCACCAAGCTGACTGCCTGTACAAAGCCAAGCCAACCTCTATGGACAACGATTTCGAAGATGTTCGTGTCACCTCGGATGGTTTGGAGATACAGAATGCTCGCTACAAGACACGTGTGCGGCGTAACGAAGAGGTACGCGGTCTGATCTTGCCTCGTTAATCCATCCTCATTTGTGACAGACTGAAGTGATCATCAAGACTGATCGTGGTCAATTGATTGGTACAGTCGGCGACGTGAAAGGCCGAACCACGGAGCTTAAGTCCATCCGCGGGCGGCTTAATGGCGCTGTGCAAAGCATCCGGGTGGTTGGACGCGAGGACCTCACAGTATCAGAGCGATCTCGGGACGAGTACATCCTCTTGCTCCTGATGAGCCAACGCCATCTCCGTATATCGGCCTTTGTCCGTATGATCTGGTTTCCGACACAGGCGACAATGCCTCGACGCGCCCACCCGCCTCTGCAGGCAGCGAATATCATACGTCCGTCACTCAATCCTTCGCAATCCCGGGTGGTGGACGCGATGATGGATCCCGACATCCCGCTCGTTGTTGTGCAGGGTGAGCGTGCTAACAGTGGTGATCTGGCACACTAAGCTCACACTAATCGAGTATAGGACCACCTGGATCGGGAAAGACATCAACAATCACACAGGCTGTGAAGGAATGCGGGTCTCTCGAGGGAGGTGTCTGTATCACTGCCCAGTCCAATGTGGCTGTCCTGAACATCGCCGAGAAGCTTCTGAAGAACCACGTCGACTTCCGCCTTCTAGTTTCCAAAGAGTTTCACTTCGAGTGGTATGTCTCTCAAATGAACATGTCTCCTGTCACACGTCTGATAGAGCGACAGGCATGAGCACCTCTACGAGGAACTGGAATACAAGGGCCTCGTGATCCGCTCCGACGAATTCCCCCGCTATAGCGTAGTCGCCGCTGAGCGGCTGTTCCTCGACTGCAGCGTTGTTCTGTGCACTTTGCCCATGCTGTCGAACCCAACGCTCCTGGATGCTGGTGTCTTTAACATCATCGCAGTCAATGTTCTGATCATTGACGAGGCGTCCCAAATCAACGTTTCGGACTACATCGTCTGTGATTTCTTCCTTATCCGAGAGAAATCGTATGAACACTCCTCACAGCACCTATTTGATAAGTTTGCGCAGCACCAGAGTTTGAGGAAGGTATGCTTGTTCGGAGATCCTAAGCAACGTGAGTTAGTCACGGACCTCCGTCATGATGTTACCATCTGACGTGCGTTTAGTACCACCTTACGGTGTAGACCAATCTCCTTCGATCAAGAGCATCTTTCAAATTTCTCACCTCTCGAATCCTTACTTTCTGGATACACAATGTTCGTTTTTCTATGTCCCACCATCAGGGAATCTTCTACTCACTAAGTTCTCACAGACCGGATGCCTACTCCAATCGGCAACTTTATATCCAAAGAGGTATACGACCGCCGTTTGAAGACTGTCCATCCCATCGACTATTATTCATGTCTTCGCTTTGTCAACGTTGACCGTGGTCGCGAGGAGAGGGTGGGACAAAGCTGGAAGGTTAGGGCCCACTCGTAATGATTGGCTTACTGTTTGAGCTCATCTTGTTTCAGAATCGCTACGAGGTTGAAACGGTTGGCCATCTTATCCGTCACTACTACAAAGGAAAAGATTTTTGCGTCATCACACCATACGATCCCCAGCGTGCGGCGATCACTGAGTATCTACGGGGTCAGGGTCTTTCATGGGACTGCGTGTACAACGTGGATTCGTTCCAAGGTATGCACAAACTGTCAAAATCCCTTGGAGACACTCGGTGATAATCTTGCGTAGGCAACGAGGCTGACTACGTGATCGTCTCGGTCGTCCGCACTATGAGCGCTGGCTTTTTGCACTCCCTCGAGCGCATGAACGTCATGCTGTCACGTTGCAAGAAAGGGATGGTCATCGTTACCAACCAAAGCTTTCTTGAACGCGGCGGGCGAAGCACTCTGCTAGGTGCGCTTGCATCTACGTGGTCGTGCGACCCGCAAGCCTGGACGACATGGAATGCAGTCATGAACAAGGCAGTGGTCCTTCCAGGAGCCCCACTTTGGTCTGGCGTCGAGCAAGATGTCACAACTATCGCCAGCGGGGTTGCTACTCTCTCTCTATCTTGGGAGGACAGAGGACAGAAATGGCCGGCCCTCAACAACACACCCTTTGGTCCGCGCGGAGCCTTGACGTCGCGACCGCAAGGTCCACCGCCCATTTTGAGCTCTCACGAAGCGTTCCCTTCGCTTGGAGAAGACGTTGTTCTGATGGCAGCGGCCGGCGTTTGGAAGAAGAGAGTGGTGCCTGTGCAGGTGAGGTTGAGCGGGCGCAGATAGGTGTTTGTAGATGTATCATACACACATCTTAGTACTCTTCAAACCTGCCGTCCATCCTCCCTAAAATCCACCTCCCGGCGCTGCCCAAGAGTAGGCATCCCACGTCGGCGCGGTTCTGGGAGCGGTGTTATGACTGGTCGAGACCGCGAATGAATCAATGGCAGTCTTGATCGCCAACCCTAGCCGTACGATGGTCAACTGTCCATCCCCCGATCCAAGAACAACAGTTCCGCTATCCTCCTCGTAATCTGCACAGCTCCACGACACCTTCGTATCGTTGGTGATCATGGGCAACACAGAGATATCATAGAGTGTGACTCTCTCCGTTTCATCCCGCATCGATGAAGACGGTAGAATAGCTGTAGCTAGTGCCTCCGTCCGAAGGTTCCAGAGAGGCACCGGAGACTGAGTCTCTGTGTCTGCTGCGGCAATGGCGTCGATAAGGCTGGAGGGAAGGAGAGATGCTTGTGCGTTTGAGCAAATGTACAGAATAGTCCCTCTCGACCCGAGCATAAGAGTCCGACATCGTGGGGATGTGTGTCCGGTATAGAGGGAAGGAAGTCCAAGGTTCCGGCGAGGAGGAAAGCGATACAGAATGTTTGGCTCCGCGTCATCTGATGAGTCGACAACGGGGGCTATATCCACCACGAGGGGTTCCAGCTCCCAGTGTTCGATCGATTCTGGGGTTGGGTGCCACAGGTCTCGGGACTTGGTTCGAATGAGGATATCCATGCGGGGCAGACATTCATCGTGTTGTTCGTGAGTGATGCGAGGCACGACTGTTATGTGCTCTACCCATCCAAAAGAATGGGCGGCAACTGGAGACAGAACCAGATGATTTGAAGTGGGTATCAACTCCCTCAATTTCTTGGGGAGGAGGAAGAGCTCAAAGGTCCTAGCGCGTACCACGAACACGCACTGCTTCACGAGAATAACTTGAACACATGCGTTGCTCTGTGGGTTCAAATGTCAGCACCAGTGACAGCGCTCGGGTCATTGACACAAACTGACCAACAATCCTGGACGATATTCCGCTCCTGGTGCTTCCTCTGGAGACTGAAGCAGAGCGATTAAATTTCCTGACGCAAGGTCAAGTATTGCTGTACTTCTTGTCGTGTCACTGCAAGCCAAGGTGTCCCCAGTCAACATTGTCGGAAAGTCCGTAGTATCCAGAGAACATATTTCGCGAAACGCAACAGTGTCTTCTCCTAGCAACATGTGTAACTCCAGGATAACGATCTTGCATGCACTGGATGAGCGAGTCAGCGCCGAACCCTAGTCGGTTTGGAAGGTGACATACTGATCTCGCAACACTGATATTGCAACCAGCGCTCGTGCAGTCGGATCATTGTTGACCACGAATCCTCGAAAGATCGATCCTTGACTCGTCCACCGGGCCAGTTCACACGGAGGTGAAACCGTCAGATCCCAAAGGATAAGGGCTGACCATATGCCTTTTGACGTAGTGACGAGATGAGATCCTGCTGTACCAGGCAAGAGGCGAACCTCCGACACCGCGATGCCTTCTGTGCCTGAGGCGTGGAATGAGGTGATGTCGGAACCTGATATAGCTATAGCCTCTGAGGCTCCTTCCGTGGCGATGGCTTCCCTCCAGAACAGCCCTAGTCTGAACGAGCGAATACAAGCGTTCTCCAGCTCGGGCTCTGCTAGGCCATCCAAGGATAGAGAGATGTCGCGTGGCAATCTTACGAGGTCATTCTGATACTTTCGACGCCATATGACGTATAGTCTTGATATCTCGTTGAATCGTTTGCACGTCTAAACGCCAGACGGCGCAGGTGTTGGCCGACACACCGTTCGAGAGGGCAGCAGGGAGCGGCGTACTCGACGTGCAGTGACAATATCAGATATAGATAGCATGCAGAAGATGATAGTGAGTACATCGTCGTGCAAAGTGAGGATGGAGCCCATGATGAGCGTGCAAGTCAGGAGGAAGTTGCGTCACATGGCCGACTGAGGCCTCGAATCCGCTCCCATCCAAAGGAGATAATGATACTGTCTTTCTGTTTTGCTGCCCTCACAAACGACTGGTGTCTGCTTCTACACGAGTTTAATCTCCCTGCCAAGTCTTGACACGATCTGCGCGAGTTCCTCATGTCGTCGGCGGCTGCGTTGAAAGAAGAGGGCAACAAGCTCTTCACGGCCGGCAAGTTCGCCGAGGCCAAGCAGAAATACAGCGAAGCAATCGAGGCGAAGGATGGACAGACTGCAATACTCTATTCAAACCGAGCAGCGTGTTCGCTTAGCTTGAAGGAGTGCGTAGTCCAGCTCGAAGCACCACATCCTCGTCGTCTCATTCGTTCCAGCTATCAGGGCACTTACCACGATGCTCAAAAGGTACATCAATTGGTCGACACCCCGGACGTCTCACTAAAGCTCCATAAACTAGTCTGTGGAAATCGATCCTAACTTTGCAAAGGGCTGGGCACGGCTCGCAGTGGCAGAGCAGGTGCCGTTTCAGTCTCCCGTTGGATTAGTCTACTCACCGATTTACAGGCACTAGGAAACCTTCCATCCAGCATCAATTCGTGGGAGAAGGCGATAGCAGCTCTTCCGCAACACCCCAGCGCCGCGGAGCAAAAACACAAAACGCAGTACGAGGCCGCCCTCAAGTCGTCCAAGAAGGCACAACATGACTTTGAGCGCCGGGCTAAGACTGACCACAACGTGATTGCTATGAGTAATACCGGTGATATGCCTTGGGACGTGGCTCTCAAGATGATCAGCGAATGGAGGTCAAAGGGTATCGCTAACCACAACAGTAGCGCTTGGGGTATCTTTGGGGCTCACTCTGTCAGTATCCTTCTATTTCTTGCAAGCATTAGCAGACTACCACAGCTAAAACCTGTTCAGGACTTTATCAGTGCCTTAAAAAGGATCAAATCGCTGAAACGGGTGGGTCCAGAGGAAGCCTTTGGCTCTACCGGGGTATGTTCTCCATCTGCGATGAATGTCTTTGCTCACGTGTCTTCATGATAATCCTAGGCTATAGAGATATTCAGCAATGGGATCATGATGGACGACCGATGCTTTCATATCGGAGATCCCGAGTTCATTGATCAGTACAACCGACAATGTCCGGCAGACACTCAGATGCATGACCATACCTGACGACCACCCTTATACTTTAGTGATGTTCGAGGCGAGCGTGACCCGACCCTGGCAAAGTGGGCGTGCAGATGAAGTCAAGAAAGAGGCCCCCATTCGCCTGGAGAAAGAAGGCTGGGCGAAGACACGACCTGCTCTGTCGCTCACAGTGAGGTAGTATGACGTTTTTGACATGTGGAGGCGTACTCAACAACATCGTAGAGCCTATCTAATGAGAGGCATGTTCATTGCTGGCATGGCTGGGAAGGCGTGAGATTCTCGGGAACGTCACCAAAGTTGATCACAAACTAACTCACGCTCCACAGTGCGGAGGCAGAGCAGCTGCAAGGACAAGCCGTTGAGATCTTGACGTGGGGATCAGAGAGATGGGCGAATGTGCCGATCAGTGAGAAGGGAGCGGTTTTCACGCCGACTTTCATAAGAGCTGCTCGAAGCATGCAACTTGAGTAATGTCCCTTTTCTCGTACTGACATGGCCTCTATTTGCTAAAGGCCATTGGTTCCAGGAACTACATGCATGTACGTGCATCAGTCAAATCTCTGCCTTCTCCTTGAATTCATCGATCATCTAGGCCTTCTGCAATAACCCTGGTCCAGGCGAACAGCCGTATTCCTTGGAGGGCTTCCACGACTTTGCCCAGGAAGTCTTGAAAGAGTGTCGGGAGAACCCACCAGCTACTGAGGGCAGACGGCCGCCCGGGTTCGACTTGGCGTTTCACACCTGTCCCGAAGCACATGCTCTTACGTACGTCGATTTACATCTTGTGCTGTGCCCTTTACCATTGGGGACCTCAGATGCATCGCCCTGTACCACAAGTACTGCGCCAAGTACGCTGAAACCGAAGAGGAAGCGCAGGACCACTATCGACAGTCGGCCTGGAACTACACTGAAGCGTCTCAGCTGTACCCTCCGGACGACGAGAAGCACTGCTGTTTGTCCTCTGCTGTACATTTTTGAACGCTCACCTGAATGTCGTTCAGGGTTCATGAACGCCGCCCTCGAGATGATGTTCCGAGGCGGTGCTCCTCTGAGCATCACGTTGCCGTGTATGGAAGCGATCCGCCGAGACGCACCGCTCATCCAAAAGCTTTGGGCACATTCTGCGTTGCAACGAGGGGGCAGGGACATTGCTTTGAAAAGGACAGCCGACTTCGAGCGAGAAGTCCAACAGGGCATGAGTAACAGCGACTTGGACCTTGACGCTTGCGTCATGCCCGGCTGGTTTGACAAACATCGCACTCCGAAGAAGAAGTAATGTATGATATTGTATCATTCGAGCACATGATCACATTGTACGACATGATCATATGGGGTCGAAGTAGTCGGCTGGGCAGAACTGAGACTTCATCTTGAGTTCTCCTGCGTCAAGAGCTTTTTTGACCTCTTCCTCCCAGCGGCGTGTACGTTGCAAGATAACGTCTCGCCCTCCGCGTTGGAGGGAGCTATTCGCCCAGAGCTTCTGCGCTATCGGAGCCTCCTCCCGGATGCGTTTCATCATCGGCACCGTCAATTCAAGCGGTGCGTGACCTTCAAAAGCGCAGTTGAGACCACTGTTTCGATACCCTAGAGGAAATATGAGTGATGCGCAAAGAATGATTCACCTCACTCACAAGCTCGCTGCTCTTCGTCTTCAGGAAGCATGTCGGCTGCTTTGTTGTAGAGGAGCGCGGCTTGAACGAGATGATCGAGACACGTATCATGGTCTTTGTCCCCCATAGCGGCCATGGCGGCCTGCCTGTGGTAAAGAGCCAGACACCTACCCGCGGCGATGAGATGGGAGGAAGGGAGGAAAGGTTGGCTGGGGAGAACTTACGACGTAACACGAGCTTTTGGATAAACATAGAAAGCCAGACGAAAGCCGGGCGTGAGAGTCTCATCGGGAGCGTCGCTCTGGTATTCATTGAGAAGCTCTTGTGCGAGTTTGCGAAGGCCCTCCGGTGTGTATGCACCAGTGACCTTGTACCCATTATTTCTGATTGCGTTGCCCGTGGCCTAGAAAGATCATCAGATGTGGCCGACACGATGAATGGCGAACAAACCTGCATGTACGACCCCAAGCGAATGTCTTTTGCTCCCCGGATGAAGGTCGATTTGAAGACAGCTCCCTTATCTTCGTACGAGATGCCTGACCAGACCCGTGATCCCCACTCCAAGATGGATACTGCTTGAGATTGAATGCTCTCAGCCATTGCAAAGTCACCTTTTATTCCTCCAAGAATGAAGCCTTTGAGCAAATAACCACTGATTTAGAGGAGTCAGTAGATGCACGAGAAGTTGAAGAAGCAAGCCGACAGAACAGTGAGAGAGATCGCAGGACGAACGCTGTCCCATCCTTCCTTCTGGAGTCGAAGCGGAGCTTCACGGATGACTTCGTTGGCATCTCCGCTCATCCAAGCCTTTCTGCCGCTCGTCTCGAACAACACTGGCCGAGTAGGTGGTGAGTCATGGTGTGTACTTCTCTCGTCACTGCCAGACATACCCTGATCATTGTGGCGGTCAATAAAGTCTTGCTGAGTGATATGAAATGCTCGATCGTCCATGATGACGCCGTTACTGATCTGTTCGATAGCCTAAGAAGAGAGCGTTCAATCCTGGAGCTGAGCTCAATGAGATGGACTTACTCCTGTACTCCCATACATCTGGCGCCCCGCGGATGTTTAGGTGACTTGCAGTTTGCTCATGAGATCCATGCCCTCCATGAAACACTATTCACTAATGTTAATCCAGATGTGTATGCACCACGGCGGGACCGCTTACATTGTACGCTTCGTTGATTCGCCAGGCACTGCTGGGTATCTCGCTTTCTTTGGGAATGTAACACTCCGGCAGGGTCTCCTTAGCGACCTGCCACGGGAGTTTTGAGCCCGGCTTGAACATCAAGGAACCTTGTGCAAGCCGAGTAGATGTGCTGAACTCGGCTTGCGCTTTCTTAACAACGGCAAGATTGCGTTCGTATTCCCCCTTCTGTTTTTGCTCAGCCGGGGAAAGATCCTTCGATAGCGTCGCCAAGGCTCTCTCCCAGGAAAGGATACTGGAGGCTGCATTACCGAGCGCCTGGCACGCATGAGACAAGGAACCACGCATATGGGAAGATGACAGACCTGTTGCGTTGTAGCTAAGCGTGCCCAGGCTTTGGTGTAATTCGGGTCGAGCTCAGTACTCTGGTGAGAAGAGTGAGAATGATAATGAGGTCTAGGACAGAGGCGAGATAGAGGCTACCTTCGCTGCGTCGCTCTCGGCCTCACCATACCTGCCCGATCGTCAGCATCAAGCACAGAAAGGCGTGAGGAATAGAGACGTACTGTTCCAGATGTAACGCACATGCCGAGCGATTCGCATATAGGACTGCGTTGACCGGATCCTTTTCGATGGCTTCGGTGTACTTGCGTTGTGCCTGCGTGTACTTCTTGGTCACGAACAACTTGTTGCCTTCGTCCTTGAGCTGCGCTACTGTGGACATCCTCGAAGGATGAAGGAAGGAGCAGGGGACACGCGTCAATCTGCACTAGCTGGATGTGCGAGTGCCGATCAGGGCACGAGGCAACCGACACGAGCGAGTGGGGATTCGCATGTGGAGGTGGTCAAAGTGAGCGGTTGGTCTTGCACCGTCCGCTGCGCTATTCTCCCTCCATTCCCTCATTGCACTGGATGCACCATCACTAGCACACACGCAAACACTCAAGGACTGTGCAGAAAGAATATTTGTGCATAAAGAATGGGCGTGAACGCGTGAGCAGAGTTGGTGGAAGGTGGAAGAAGAAGCAGGGATCGACGACGCGTATTTCGAGTGTGGCGTCGCAGCTACGATCCTTGGGCGCGCTTTCGAGGACAGAAACACGTCCACTTGCGCGTCAGAAAAGCTGGAGGATGGCGGCGCCGAGCGCGCCGTGCTTTCCTCCCTCCCCTCCCCCGCCTCCCTCCCCATTTCCGGCTTCTCGGGCTCGCCATTAAGGGGTGATCGGGACACGCATTCCCCGCCCAAACGCACACGAAAGAACACATACTTCTAAGCACTCTCTTCCTACTCGAGAAATGGACACGAGCGACGTCGACATGGTCGACGACGGCCACGATGACGGCGGCGGGTCGCCGACCGACCGGACTCCGACACCATTATACTCCCGCCCGCCGTCATCCCGCTCGGCGTCCAGTACCCCCGAACCCTACGTTACCGCCAACATCGAAGCGGACAGCGCAACAGAGAGCGAGAGCGACTCGGACGACGACGACGGCGCACCCCCCGCAGAAGAGGTAGCGGAGGCAGCCGAGGAGGAGAAGCCGCTGGACGGGTCCAACTCGGGTCCCGGACCGGAAGATGCCGGCCCTTCTTCCACCGCTCCTCCTCCGCCAAAGCGCAAGCGCCATGCACGCGCTGCATCGCCGATACCACTGCCCCCGATTCCGTTGACGACGATCCGTCTAGAGATCTCGCTCAACATCGGGTCTGAGGATTATGAGGTACATCCCTTTTTTTTTTTTCTCGTGCTTGACAAGCGTGCGAGTCTGAGCAATGCATAGCATGACATTATCGACATGGCAAAGGCCACGGGTCAGCGCCCGCCTTCGCCGAAGACCCTCAAGGCCGACAGCAGCGATACGGAAGATGGTGAGGGGGACGATGAGGCCGACCACAAGGCAAATGTCCCGCTGCTATCGAAGCCGAAACGTCGACGGGTGGGTTCATCTATTCTTATCAACTGTCGGCATCACTGATATATGATCGATGCTAGAGGAAATCGGATTGGTACGATGTCGAGGATGCGTTTATCGACGACACCGACCTCGCTGTTGACGCTCGTACTACCTTTGCGGAGACCAAGCAGAAAGGGTTCTACGTATCGTCTGGAGACGTTCAGCTCGTTCGTGACAGGTCTGCAGCGATCCATTTAAAACAGATTTGTGGTATACTGATGCTCTCGTAGGACCCCGATCAAAGCTCCGAAGCATAAACTCGCTCTCTTCGAGATATCACAGGCCGTAGCAAGCTCTAGCTCGATTCTGCGACCACGTCAGGACCAGAATGGGGCCGGACCCAGCCGACCGAAAGGCGAGGGAACGAAGGACGCTCCGATTGCTCTGCTATCGGACAGCGAGGACAGGAAGCGGAAGGCGGAAGAGCCTGTCAGCGGTCGGGCAAAGAAGCGCCGCACTGAACTGGTGGGTATCAAGTCACTTACAGCATAGGTACGGTACTCACTGAGAGTCAGCGTGCCTTCACTCCGGATCTGCAGGCCGCAATAGACCAGTTGAAGGCAGAGGTTGACAAGGGTTCGTTTCCGTTGCACGGCCTGTGATTCTGCGCTGACCATGATATTCCAGAGAACTGGGACAACAAGAGCAAGTTCCCTGCGCACATCAAGCCCATGCTCAAGGATGTGTCGGTTCAAGCGATCGAGGCCAACCAGTATGACGACAACTTTTTCAACGCCATGCCTCGCATCTTCCCATACAATCGCTTCACCATGACCGTAAGCTTTCCTTCTCACACAGCGAGTGCTAGCGTCTCACGTCTTGACAGAAGCTTATCAAGCGGTTGGTGTGCACAGACCATGTAAGGGTCCTTACCGAGCGTCAAGACCTCCTCATCGTAGACCTCTCCCGGATCGCCCAAGACAGCTTCGAGCAGGCGAAAGTGGATCATCAACGTGCATTGGAACAATGGGGTATGTGACTGTGCCTCGTCTCTTGCAATTCCGTCGCTCAAAGACCTCCCGCAGAGCGACGGCAAGAGAAACGAGCCGAAGGGCTGGTCGCTGTCGCATCGAACGGTACGGACTCCCCGGGGGAGCTTGGCAAGCCAATCTTGGCTGCATTTCCCTCGGCCCTCGAGGACCCGGACGCACCTCCACCGGGCACACAGATGGCGGTAGACGGCGACAACGCCAAAGGGAGGGACACCAGGGCTCCGGAGCCGCGATATAAGCTCAACGATGCGATGAAGAAGCTCATCTGGGAGCTCGTGTGCATCAGCAACGAGTGTGTGCGGCTGGAGAACGAGAAGAATGAGCTCGAAGGGAACAAGGGCAAGGATCTGAGCGAGCAGGGCTACAGGAAGAGCCTCTACCAGAAGGTAGGACCGCTTTGCGATGCATTGTCGAGTGAAGACTGACTTTATACCGTCCAGATCGTACATGCCTTCCCAGAAGGGTGGATGACATCGGGTCAAATCTCGAGAGAAGGTTGGTCGTCTGATCTAGACTCCATCTATTTATGTGCTAACCGTCAACGCAGTGAGTATTTTGAAGAAGAGGGCAGAGAAGGAGGCGTTGGAGATGCAAGGCCTCACCCAAATTTGATCGCGCTCTATTCATCCTCGTGGACCCCCGCGGCTACTTCCGTTTAGTCTTACTATAATTTTGCGCTAGACTGTATTTTGTGCTTGGTGCAGGGTAATCATTCGTTCTTCTTGAAATGATGGGACAGGCCGCTTGAAGTGATTTGGCGTGCACAGACGTCATCGAACCTCTTGACTTCGTCCTCCTGACCTGATCGGGTCACCCGTTCTCGCGAGTCTCGTCGCTGCTTTGACCCACTTCGGAACTCTTATATGTCAGGGATTTGGATCATGATCCCAACTACCCCAGCACCCCGCATGCATCATGAAGCCAGTCGCAGCCCTCGTCCTTCTGCCGTCGGTCTTAGCCGCCATCTCTGCCATCCCGGACTTGGGCACGGCAGCAAACAACAGCTTGTTTGAGAAATGGCGCCCACGCTTTCATTTCCTTGGGCCCAACTCGTGGCAGAATGATCCGTGTGTGTACCCAATTGGATCTCGAGTGTCTGCGCACCGCTGACAGAGGCTATGGCTAGGTGCACCATACTTTGACGCAACGACGGAAACCTATCACATGTTCTACCAGGTCTGTGCTTTAATTATATCAACAAAGTACTCCGGCGCTCTGTTCTAAACCCCGTAACAGTATCATCCCCAACACGTTCAGTGGGGCAACATATCTTGGGGCCATGCAACGAGCAAGAACATGGTTACATGGACGGACGCGCCAGCCAGGAACATTCCGAACGCTATGGATCTGCGCCCTCTTGCATTCACACCATCATCCTCGGTCAATGCGTCGAAGGACAGGCTGGGAGTGGTGAATTTGACTGTGCCCTGTGGGTGTGGTGGCAAACTCATGATTTATACAGTTCTCGGGAGGCGCAATTCCGGATGGCAAGGGGGGCTGGGCTATAATCTACACTGGCGTACAAGAGCTACCCACTGTGAGAGAATCCTCTTTCTTTCGGAAAGGGACTATGATTGAGATCAGTCCCAGAACTGGCAGATTCCGTACAAGCCACACACCGAAAACGTCCTACTGGCTACAACACAAGACCACGGCATGACTTGGAATAAAGTGTGTATATCTAATCATAGTCACGACGTCTCCTCTCATGTTATCTAGCGGGACGCGGCGCCGGTCATATCTTCACCTTCGAGTTACTGGAACATCACTGGCTGGCGCGATCCCCTCGCCGTGTTAGAAGCTGACATGTTGCGTGAAACTGTGTTCACAAAGGACTGGCCAGGCACGGCGTACGTCACCATGGGATCCGGATTGAAGGGCGACAAGGACACCGCAGGCAGGATGCTGCTGTATCACACCGTGGTATGTCTCTTCCCGCACTGAGTAGTGTGATACTAATTCATGTGAACATCAGGATCCTACCGTCGAACATCTGACTAAGTGGGATTTCCTCGGTCCGCTGTTCCAGGCGCCGGCAAACTATAGCTGGGACGACAATCAAGGATGGTCGGGCAACTTTGGCGTCAGTACTTCTTGATGTCTCCACATCCATGCAAAACTGATCGAGACGGCTTCTAGCAAAACTTCGAAATGAGCGGACTCCTGGCTATATACGCTGAAGATGGATCGGAGGCCATGATCTGGGCAGCTCATATTGGCATTGAGGGGTTGTTTCCTGGTTTGTGTTCACCATTGGCCACAAGGATCTTGCCCTGAACATACCTTCAGCTGGTCAGCCTCGTGGGCTTCTTGTCCTTGGACAGCTCACGTCTAAGAATGACACCGATCATGGATTTTTGCAGCCAGCTGCTGTGGCTATAGGAGATTGGGGGTCGACTTGTGAGTCCATTGCGTGTCTGCTCCGTCTTGGCTGATCTCCATCCAGATGCATACAACCACTTCCTTGCTCCACCCACGACGAAGGGAGGCCGCCAACGTCGCATCATCAATGCTTGGCTCCCCGAGGCGCTCAACACCAACGCTAACTTTTCTGGTTCTGCTCTCGGCTATCAAGGCTCGCTCGTTCTCCCGCGCGAGATGTTCATCGCATCCATCAAGGACGTGACGTCGCCACCCTCACTCGTCAAGCAGAAGGCATCGTGGTGGTCGAATGCCCAAGCTGACGGCAAATGGACTGTCTACACTGCTGGCGTCCGTCCCGTAGCTGAGGTCGTTAGACTCCGCACCAGGTCTAGGCATCACAACGTCCAGGTTGATCGCAAGAGCATCAGCGGAGGACAGCCAGCAACGATTCTCGATGCAAAGACAACCTCATACGAACTACACACCACTATCACATTCGGGTCTAGCAATGCCTCGGCGGGGCTTGTCCTTCGAGCATCGCCGACTTCGGGCGAACAGACGGTCCTGGCGTACGACCCAGTCAAGGAGGAGCTGACGATCAACCGCAACAAGTCTTCAGCTTATAGTTTCTCGTCTGATGCTCCCTTGTCCAACGTTGGATACGTTGCCAGCTACGAAGAGATGGGGAAACTTCGGCTCTGGGAAGTGAATGGTCAGAAACAAGCATTGAATTTGACCATCTATGGTGCGCCTTCTGTCGAGTTCACATGCATAGCAAACGCTAACGATCAAGAATAGTGGACAACTCACTTGTTGAGGTATACGCCAACGATTTGTTTGCGCTTGCGACTCACATCTATCCCTGGGCCTCAGATGCGAACAGCATCTGGGCTTGGTCCGATGGAACGGACAATCAGTTCAGTTCAGTCGACATCTGGGACGGACTCGCAAACGTGAGAACCGCGTGTGGCCGCTATGATCGGACGTGCTCACCCATACCTTGACAGGCGTGGCCAAAACGTGCAAGCAACACGTCCTTACCTTTGGTTTACGATTCAGATGTAGGAGACTTGTGGGACGGTCGGTGAATTTGTCTAATAGTGAAGCTCTCGCCTCACGTAGATGTAATATCTGTGCTTTTTTGGTTCAACTTTGAGATCATCTTGCTGTTGCTCACACCGAGCTTGGCCATGTCCGGCGTCCCAGAGCCGCATGATAAGCGGAATCAAAACCGGGCGGAGCCGATTGGTCGGCTCGAACCGGCGTAAGGATCACCTCAAGTTGTTGAGCCCGGCACGGCCCGGGTTCTTCACCCTCTTCTCCCTCCACCGTCATCGTCAGGCTCGACTACAGCCACGATGCTTACCGCTCAACGTACTGCCCATGCGGCGAGGCGGCTGGCCGCCGGTATGGCCACCGCTGTCGAGCGTATTGGAGACACCAAGGTTCCCATGTCGCTGCTTGAGAAGGGCGCGTACATCAACTACCAGCGCATTGACGACAGCCTCCACGTTGTCCGCAGCCGGTTAGTATAGCACATCTATGCATTCGTGAGTGTGAGCTGAGTATCTTTGGCTAGCCTCAACCGGCCCTTGACGCTCTCGGAGAAAATCCTCTACGGTCACCTCGACGACCCAGAGAACCAGGACATCACTCGCGGGACGAGCTACCTCAAGCTCCGCCCTGACGTGAGTATACTGTCGTTAATATTCTAGAATCCTCTGAACTGACGCTTTTACAGCGGGTCGCGTGCCAGGATGCTACCGCCCAAATGGCCCTCCTCCAGTTCATGTCCGCCGGCATGGACACCGCGGCCGTCCCTACCACTGTCCACTGCGACCACCTTATCGAGGCACAGGTTGGAGGTGTCAAGGACCTTGCCCGCGCCGTCGACATCAACCGCGAGGTGTACGACTTCCTGGCGACCGCTACGGCCAAGGTACGCTCTGGCTGACGTCATCCTTATCTTTCCGACCTCGAGCTAACTTATTACGACTATAGTACGGTCTCGGTTTCTGGAAGCCCGGTTCTGGTATCATCCACCAGATCATTCTCGAGAACTACGCGTTCCCGGGTGGTCTCATGATTGGTACCGACTCGCACACACCGAACGCTGGTGGTCTCGGCATGATCGCCGTCGGTGTCGGCGGTGCGGACGCCGTCGACGTGATGGCTGGCCTTCCTTGGGAGCTTAAGTGCCCGAAGGTTATCGGTGTCGAGCTCAAGGGCAAGCTCTCGGGCTGGACCTCGCCCAAGGGTCAGTATATGTGCCTCGCCGCGCCGTGTAACCGACCTCTGACTTGTCGTTGTAGATGTCATCCTGAAGGTCGCTGGTATCCTCACCGTCAAGGGTGGCACCGGCGCCATCGTCGAGTACTTCGGCCCCGGTGTCGACTCGCTGTCTTGCACTGGTATGGCTACCATCTGCAACATGGGTGCCGAGATTGGTGCCACGACTTCGATGTTCCCCTTCAACAACCGCATGGCCGACTACCTCAAGGCGACCAAGCGCGGTGACATCGCCAACTACGCCTCCCGCTTCGCCCACAACCTCCAGGCGGACAAGGGCGCCGACTACGATCAGGTCATCTCGATCAACCTCGACGAGCTTGAGCCCCACATCAATGGTCCCTTCACCCCTGACCTTGCGACCCCGGTCTCCAAGTTCAAGGATGAGGTTATCAAGAACAACTGGCCGCACGAGCTCAAGGTCGCCCTGATCGGCTCTTGCACCAACTCTTCGTACGAGGACATGTCCCGCGCTGCTTCCATCGCTCGCGAGGCGGCTGAGCACGGTCTCAAGACCAAGTCCAAGTTCACCATCACCCCCGGCTCTGAGCAGGTGCGCGCGACCATCTCTCGTGACGGTCAGATTGGTGTCCTCGAGGACGCTGGTGGCCTCGTCTTGGCGAACGCTTGTGGACCCTGCATTGGCCAGTGGGACCGCAAGGACGTCGAGAAGGGTACCAAGAACTCGAGTGAGTCATACCGTTGGGCAAAGCTAGTCGTGGAACTAACCTTGACGCTCCAGTCATTACCTCGTACAACCGTAACTTCACTGGACGTAACGACGCGAACCCGGCCACTCATGCTTTCGTCGCCTCTCCTGAGATCGTGACTGCGTTTGCCTTCGCCGGCGACCTCCGCTTCAACCCGCTCACCGACACCATCAACGGCGCGGACGGCAAGCCGTTCAAGTTTTCGGACCCGACCGGCAACGAGCTCCCGCCGAAGGGCTACGACCCGGGAGAGAATACCTTCCAAGCCCCTCCCTCGGACCGCGCCAGCGTCCAGGTCGCCGTTGACCCCAAGTCGGACCGTCTGCAGCTTCTCAACCCGTTCAAGGCTTGGGACGGCAAGCAGCCGTCTGACCTGCCCATCCTCATCAAGGTCCAGGGCAAGTGCACCACCGACCACATCTCTGCCGGCGGCCCGTGGCTCAAGTACCGTGGCCACCTTGAGAACATTTCGCAGAACTGCTTGATCGGTGCCATCAACTCCGAGAACGGCGAGGCGAACAAGATCAAGAACCAGATGACTGGCGAGTTCGGCGCTGTCCCGACCGTCGCCGCTCATTACCGTGACCACGGCGTCAAGTGGGTTGTCATTGGCGACCACAACTACGGCGAGGGTTCGTCCCGTGAGCACGCTGCGCTCGAGCCGCGTTTCCTCGGCGGTCTTGCCATCATCGTCCGCTCGTTCGCTCGCATCCACGAGACGAACTTGAAGAAGCAGGGCATGCTTGCGCTCACGTTCGCCGACCCGGCCGACTACGAGAAGATCAAGCCGTCAGACAAGGTCGACATCGTTGGCCTCGAGTCGTTTGCGCCCGGCAAGAACCTCACGCTCGTCGTCAAGCACGAGGATGGCTCCAAGGAGGAGATTGCTCTCGCGCACTCGTTCAACGAGGGTCAGATTGAGTGGTTCAAGGCTGGCTCCGCGCTCAACCTGGTACGATCATTTCTGTCTCCTGCCTATCCGTAACCTTGTTGACATTTCCTCCAAGATGGCGGCGAAGTCGAAGGGCTCGGCATAGACGCTCTCTGATGGGTCTCTCAGGTGTTTTCACGTGTATAATCGGCAGATGCTAGGACGTAATACATGATCATGATACCAGCCAAGTCGGGTGCCCTTCAAAATCTGCTGCGTGCAGTCTCTCTGCGGAGAGACGTACGGAGGTTTCGTCCACTTCAACCACCCGATCTGCGGAATGAGTATTGACTGACAGGCCGAGACAGGTGTCGCTCATCTTTGCTATAATCAAGACCTGAACTGGCGGAGAAGCTCCCTCCTCGTCTCTCCGTCCCTGCTCTGCGAGCCCAGCGCTGGTCGCCCCATCATTCCTTCAACTATTCAGCAAGCTATCGCTTACACTCCTCCCAACCATTTTTCTCACTATGAAACTTCCTCTCGGTCACCTCACTGCCCTCGTGCAGCGCGACGACATGGACGTGCCAGCTACATGGAACGCGGGCGTCTCCTTCGGATCCAACGGCCAAGCGGTCATTCTGCCGCATTCTCAGCCTAAAGCACTCGACATTATGGATGTGGTCTTTGGTATGTACCTCGCTTGTCCACGGTTACAGAAGACAGCTGGACTCACTCGTTCTAGATGGCGGGCACGTCGAGGAAAGGCCGGTGTCGCATTCTCCTTTGCCATCCTCGGACATTTCTACCTCTTCGACCGACCTGACTGTGACCTCTTCGTCCAGCCTCTCCGACAGCTCCTCCTCCCCATTGGCGACGACATCTTCTGCATCGTCATCCGCGGACGCAACGTCTACCTCTGCTGAAGTGGCGCAGTCCTCATCTTCTCCCGAGGCGGAGGCATCAGCCAGCAACTCTCAGACACAGGCCCCGGTTGTCACTGCAAACCAAGCTCCATTCACTGTCACCACCTGGATGGAACCTCACAGTCTCGCTGCAACGATAGTCTCGGCGTCACTATCAGCGTCCGCAATTTCGTCGACGGCAGTGTCGTCTTCCGCCACTCTGGCATCGGTGACTGTTATGTCTGTCGATCACGCTATTCAGCTCCCATCAACCGCCGCGTCACCGAGTCCTTCCGCCGCCAACCGTTCTTCAGTCGGAGCGGCAAACGACCAAGTCGGCCGAATCATCATGATCACACTCGTCGTCATCGGAGGTGCCGCAATCATCGCCGCTCTCGTCGCGTTTCTGTATCGGATGTGCTCGTCGAGAAAGGAGAGGCGCAACAACCGGCTGTCGGAGATCATCCTACCATGGTCGTCTGCTTCAGGTGATCTCAAGCACGGTGATGATGGGGTGTCGTCTTCAGCATCGAGTATCTTCGGCGACAAAGGGCGCCTAGACGCCGCCGCTCACAATCCTCCAGCGAAAGCATGGCTTCAACCCCCTCGCATCCCAGGCTACTTGCGCAAGCCAGGGTCCCTACCGTGTGACCCACGCTCTCCTTCGGACTTCTTGGACGACTCACTACCAACCCGTCGCTTCGCCTCTGCCAGTGTTGTTCCACCGCATTTCGACGGAGACTTGTCAAATGCCGAGGCGCAACAACACCCTCTAGGCCGGCGTAGTTCTCTCCCGAGCTCCGGAAACGGTACCGCCCACCCTACGGCCGCCCTCGCGGGATACCATGTGTCGATGGGTGCTGCGTCTCCGTCGAGTGACTACTCCATGAACGCTCCGCTCTCATCACCACCTGCCCCTTGGCTTTCGCGCCGAGTTCAATCTCAACGTACTTCGGTTCAAGAACTGACCCTATGCGACGGCGAGCTTGTTCCTGTTACTACTGAGAGTCTCGCCAGCCATATCCGGAACGCAGCGTTGCCACCTGTGGACGAGCCGGCACGACCAGGCTGGACGACTGCCTTCCGTGCAGGCATGGCAGCTGCAATGGCGACCGTAACGGGCGGGCGCGCCATCCTCCGTCAAAGACCCGAGCCAGAGGAGCACGATGATGACGACCGCTTCACGCGTCTACCTAAGCGTGCGTCCACGCGGCGCAAAACCTGGGATCTCGAGCGGGATGGCTGCGCACCACCTACGGAGAAACCGGCCCTCTCGCGGATGCCCTCTGCGTCCCACTCGATCTCATCTCTCGCCCACTCGACCCACGAACACACTCTCATCCGAAACTGGACCACATTATCACGCGAATCAGACTCGTCCACGGCAGTCGCACCCTCGGACAACGAGTACATGTCACCGAAGCTCGGCGGCAAGTACTCTCAGGAACCAAGCTTCCAGTCTCGTCAATCGAGCCCAACGTCGACGCCTCATCTCGAGCCACATGACCTTCCAGTGTCACTTGGTCGCGCTGGGACACATGGTTCATTCATGAGCAACACCAGTCACGATGAATGCAGCCTCGATGATGGCGAGAAAAACGCGAAGGAGCTGCTCCTGGAGCGGCGAAGGCGCTACATCAAGAGCTTGGGCGGGCTGAGCCAGACCATGAGCGTCAGGTGTATCGTGGCGGGAGTGAAGAGCCAAAAGAAGAAGTCAGGTCGCCCGAGTACACGCAAGTAGCTTTCTCATATCTATCGGACTGGGCTTGGACATCGATTGTACATGGACTAATATGTTATCGGACCCTCTATACTCGGTGTTGTGTCGGACTCATTGTATGGCTCAAGTAATCGAATCGCACTCTTCTATGAATACACGTGACGGCGGATTCCTCCCCTCTCACCGCACTCATCACACACATCCAAGAATGTCTGTTCCTCGCAATACATCTTCTGTCATCGACGAGGCCTGCTATGCACATGTTGCGGCATACATGATCCCCCATATCTCTCGATCGCCCATATACTCCCTGCTCTTTTCCAACATGAGTCTGTACCAAGCAAGTTCGGGGCGAGTGATCGTACTCTTGAAGCTCGAGGAAATCCACATCAACAGTAAGGGTAGCTTGCACGGGAGCGTGAGCGCAGCCTTGGTCGATCTTATGGGAGGCCTTGCAATCGCCAGCTACGATCTCCGCGACAAGACTGGCGTGAGCACCGATATGCATATTTCATTCGTAGGCGGCGCCAAGATTGGAGAGACAGTGGAAGTGGAGGGCCGCGTGGAGAAGTGTGGGGGTACGCTCGCATTTACAACCGCAACAATCAGAAAGCATGAGCCGGAGAAGGGGGAAGGACAAGGCGCGTTGGTATCGATAGGTTCGCACACTAAGTATGTTCGGCCCTAAGCATCAACGTCGTTCATATGTACGGGACCACTGTATGCAGAACGCACCGACAGTCCTTACAGCGTCATAGCTTGTGTAGGGCTAGATGGACGACAGTGAGCTTCTGAACGAGGAGGGCTCCAGAGAGATTGATGCAAGCATGTTTATGGGCTCTATATTTATGCTCGTGTGATCTGAGCTCGTAAGATCGGGCAGGGTCCAAAGGAAGAGGTGGGGAGGAAGACAGAGGGTGCTGCTGCATCCAGCACTTGTTCTTGCACTCTCACTTTCATTCTCTCACTCCACTGGGCCCGTTCAAAGGCAACGTCCAGCACTGATCCTCTGCTTGATTCTTCTGGCTGGAATATCCGTCACTGGGTACCCCATCTCGCTTGCTCGACTCCAAACGAAGGCACGACCTGGGAGTCAATTTGGAGGACCACGAGTTCTGTGCCAGGTTAGCTCACCACCATACCTCATTGTTAGTCAGGATCGGTCTCACTTACTAGTGCCTATGAAGAGTGAAACATGGGCTCTTTCCTTCCCACCCTCCTGCCCGGGGATATAGCGCAAGCAGCTCAAGTTTGTCCCCAGCCTGCGCCGGCACGACCTCCCTCCTGATTTGGATGTCGACACCACGCAGCTCATCCAGCAGGCCAATTCACCACAATCCCAATTATCACCGGAGCAACAACGTGCGCTCCAGCAGCAACTGTTCGACATACAAAAGCGGCCGGAGGCGTGGGGCCTGGTCATCCCATTTCTCGAGAGTCCGGATCCGTTTGTGCAATTCTTTGGCGCACACACTGCTCAAGTGAAGATAGCTCGTGACTGGTGAGCTTATTGTACCCATTGTACTCACTCAGCTCATATCCACGCCTGTTCACAAGGGATCTGTTCCCTCACGAGCATGACCTGGAACTCCGAGATCTCATGCTGGAGTTGATGGGCGGAGCCGTAGCTGCTCGTAAGGACAGGTTTATTGTCAGGAAACTCTTTGTTGCCGTGAGCAGGTCGCATTAGGTCGAGACTACATTCGTGTCTCACCTTGAATCAGGTAGCCGCTTTAGCCCTCCGACTTGCGTCCCTGGCCTCGACAGAAGCTTCCCATTGGGGCGGATGGATCCTCGGATGCGTTCAAATGCTTTCAAGTCGAGGTGCCTCGGGCGACTACGTCCTCGAGTTCCTCCAGATTGCAGTCCAAGAGGTGAACCGCGCAGACCTGCTCGGTCCCACGAAGTCAGTAACTTGCATATCACACAATGTAATATTGTCCTGACGCTGAGAACCTGCAGGTCCCGCATGCGGCAGACACTTCTCGACGTCGTTCCCGAAGTGGTCCAGCTCATGTCCAATGTGCTCCAGCGAGTGATAGCCGAACGGATGTCCCAATCGACGACTACATCAACCACTGCGAACGAGCTTATGCAGGCTATCAAATGCATGGAGTTTTGGCTTCCACTCATCCCGTCGAAGTGAGTTCGCTTGCTCTCAAGAGGTTTCAACTATCTTGTTGACGACGACCAAGTGATCTGATTAACCTCTTGACGCCTTTGTACGCTCTCTTGGACTCCTCCGTGATATCTCAGGCCAGTGGTACACAATCCATCGACGAAGACATATTCCTGCCTGTATCCGAGGCCTTCCAGAACGTGCTCTCATCCCCACTGTTCTCCAATGGGGCTGGTACCAAAGTCCTAACAGAGCCGTTGATGCTGTGGTTCGCTGCGTTTGGTGACGAGATTGTCGAAGAGACCAGGCTCGGTGAGCAGCATTTGCTCTACGAGCGTGCTACTGTACTGATTATCTTACTTACAGATGGGCACGCCAATGCCACATCACATGCCTTTTGCAAGCTTTTGGTCGATATCGGAGACCACTCTGCGCAGTACATTGCTAACAACCTCACATCTGCGGCCATGGTTGAACCCGCTTCTTACTTCACCCACACTCGTGCGTTAGGCCCAGAACGAAGAGGAGGGCTGGTTCAGACATTCCTACGACTCCTCCTCGCATATACATCGCTTCCTGGCCACTTTGGTATGGACGAAGAAGAGAGCGATCTCACACTGCCGTTTTGGTATTTGTTCCAAGAAGCGCTATGGAGCATCGAGCCGACTAGTGAAGAAGAAGAGGGCCTGAGCCGAACGGCATCCTCATCGTCAGAAGGTCTCAATAGTCACGAGCAGCAACAAATGAACGTAGCCAAAGCAGTGTATGCGGAGTCTGTCCGAGTGCTTCGTCGAAAGGTTGTGTGGCCAAACCGGGAAGCTCTTAAGGCATGGCCAAAAGGTGGGAGCCAAAAATCTCTGACTGCACTGTATGCTGACACCGTGATCAGACGCCAAGGACAGGTTCAAGATGTGAGCAATTCCGTAGCTGCATGACGACCGAAGCTGACGATGCTGCAGTTACCGGCGGGATGTTGGCGATGCGATGATCAACGCGTATGAGTCTTCCTAGATTCATCAGCTACTACTTACAGTTTCCAGATACTATGTCCTACGTGAAGAGATGATGAATTATTTCCTCGGAGAGATTGCGGGACACATGACTCAGGTCGAGAGTCATGGCTGGGAGGTTCGTGGTTTCTTTTGATATAGCTCATCGCTAGCTGACCCTGGTAACAGGAAGTGGAAGCTACCATCCATTGTATACTATCCATTCAGGAGGCCATACCAGTAGAGAAGAGCGCCGCCTCTACGAATGCTCAGTTTGCCGTCCTCTTTGGTCCTAGCATCCTCGGGCGCCTTCCGACGACGGGCCACGACCGCGTACGTCTGACCATGTTATATGTACTGTGTAAGCATCGCTCTCTTCTGAATTAGCTGTCCCTCATACCTTGTGTCTAGGTGAATACGCGTCCTGGTTCACAACACTACCCGCCGAATCGACACCACTCCTCCTCAGCGCAGTCTCATACGCAGTATCGGCGCTCCGAGAACCTCAGCTATGTTTGGCAGCAGCAAACGCCTTGCGTGACCTGTGTGATCAGAACCGAGTGACGCTCGCTCCTCACATCGGTGCTTTCGCAGATCTGCATGCTAGCATCTCGTCCATTCCGGTATGTCGTGTGACGAACTACTCATTCCTTGACGAACTACTCTGATGTGTACAATCAGGATACGGAGCGAAGTAAGGTGCTGCAGTCAATCTCAAGTGTCATTCAAGCTCTTCCGCCACAAGACTCGATCCCGACAGTAGAGGTCTGTTTGTCATTCCATAAGTTCTCCATTTTGGCTCAACACGCATCACCAGAGTCTCGTCAACCCATTGTCGGAGAGCTTGCACACGATATTACAAACGTCGACTCTAGTCAGCCTCTCGCACTTCCTTTTTGAGTGCATATACTAATGAGCTATGTGTGTCCAGAGTGTCGATGATGCACGGGCTGCCGTCATACAGCAGCTACACACCCTTACTGGCATCGCCAAAGGCTTGACTCGAGCGAATGACACCCTCTTCATTCTGGATGACGACGACAATCCTGCCGAAGACGAGCAGATGCGACAGGCACGAGCGGATCCCCGTATGACGCGTTTGCGTGACCTCATGCTGGCTGCCGTCCGGCGAGTGTTCGAAACCTGGTCTACAGATGCGAGTGTCAGCGATGTACGTGTTTCGGTTGGTTTCGGTTCGGTCGTGCTCATACCTCTCCTAGACCATGAGCGAGTTCGTCAAGGCCGTGACGTCCCTCCCCTCTGACGTGACCGTCATCTCGTTGCCAGCGGCACCGTTGCTGGAGCTTGTCTGTGCTGCAGCTCAGCGTCAACTTACCGCCATATGGCTATCACTGGCCAGTGTCCTGCTCGTGCAGCTTGATCCGCCGCCCCTCTTCCCGAAAACGATAGCAACTCCGGCCAATGAAGACGCTCGGCGGGTTGTGGCCGCAGTTCTTCCATCACTCCTACAGACATCTCTCGGATTCCTCGGCCAACCCGATGCTATGCAGAACGCGAGTCTACCGTGAAAGCTGAATACCATCACGTACTAACCTTTAGAACCCTTATAGAACCCAGACGTTGTTCAGGCCTTCTTCGATGGCATGGAGAAGGTGAGATGCCTGTCCCAAACGAAGATCACCTCTCATTGTGTGTGATAGGTTGCCCAGCACTTCACGCCCAGGTTGTATGAGCTTCCTAGTGGAGCACTGGATGCTCTGATCCACTCCGCTGTCGGAGCATTGACGCTTCCGGAGAGGTACTCCTTGGTATCGGCATGCAGCTTCTTGGTCTGTACCTATCAGGGGTTTAGAGTACACCCACTCACAAGCCCCCAGACATCTCTCGTGACAAACACGGCAAAGAACGGGGCGCTTGTAGGGCAGAAGGAGACTCTTGCTCGTGCTTACGGCAAAGTGGTCGTCAATGGGCTGCTTGCTGCTGTGGCCGGGTCGGCCCCTCGGTCTGCGACGCAGAACCTCGTGGAGCTCCTATCTGCATTCAGCGTGCGCTATCCGGCTGAAACGCGTATCTGGGTCTCCGAAGTCTTGTTCGCAGTAAGCATTTCCACTTTGCCATTAACCGTTGTATTGATCATGAGCTAGCCCGACTTCTACCCTTCGAAAGCTGGAGTCGACGCGAAGAATCGGTTTGTGCAAGCTTTGAATGGGTACGCAATCTCTTTACATAGCTGGGCAACACTCACCAGTTCTGCAGGCCGAGGTCTACGAAAAAGCTAAGGGAAGCCGCTCAAGAGTTCAGTTTGACTGCTCGGGGATTGGAAGGGACGAGCTTCGGTTACGCTACTGCACAAGCATGAATGCTCGCCCGCCATATGTGCAGCACATCCATACACCTTATATTCTCGATAATATCATAAACACACCGTTCTCTGCAGGCAATGGTATGAGCTTTGTTTATGGGGACGGACCCCGAGGCATCAGGACCCCAGTGTTAATCGGCCGAGCAGGTTTGCCCGAGACTGGAGTCTCGCATCAAAAACGTTGATATCGAACTTGCGCCGCGTCGCGGGACCTTGCCCACTTTCAGCATCCGGAGAGCTGCGCTTAACCGTGAAGAGCACCGAGTTTGCCCAAAGGTCGATCGCCAGCTTCTTTGTGTCCGGCACGTCTTCTCCCAGATATGTGCGGGGATGGACACTGGTGAATATAGGGAGCGAGTCTTCGCTGTTTGCCCAGCAAGTCGTGATGTCCTTCGCAGTGTACGCTATGTTGTCCACGACGACCGGGGCATCTTGCACACTACCACCCGAGAGTAAGAATTGCGTGGCGATTCCGCCGTCAGTGGGCGGGAAGGACGACGTTTGCCACGGAAAGATAAAGCTGAGCTTGCCGGTCTGCTCCAAGCGAGACCATCCATTTTGCGGATTGATGTCTACGGATACGAGCAGCCTGACCCGAATAGTGAGTGAGATGAAACAGATGCTTGATGTGCATGTGAGCTCACTGTATCGGGACGTTCTTGGCGAGTACTAGAACAGGAGATCCACTATCTCCACACAAGATGTCATTACGTGAATGCCAATACAGATCCCCTTCCTCAGGGTCAAACTCCTGGTCGTAAAGGTCTTGAAGCGGGACAAGAGCGGTGCTGATATTAGCCCAACTCGTGAGGTCAATGTTGGCCGGGAGTGTTGGCTTTTTCAGGAGCTTCACGAGGTTGCTCAACCTGAGCTGCTGCGCGTCCTTGATCAAATTCTTCAAAGCCGTGTCAACAGACATGCCCGCTGGTAGGCCTTGCTCTACGAGTGGGAGGATGTCATATCCCGAAAGGTACTGAACAATGATGCCGAACAAAACAGGATCTCGGGTGAGGTACATGGGCGGCGCTGGCTTGTTTTTGTAGTAGGGATGTGGGGTATCGAAGTGGGTTGCCAGCGCATTGGGCGAGTCGAACCGGATCTGCCCTTGGTAGAGACTGAACAGGCGTCCCTGAACGTAAACATCGTATGTTTTCACTTCCATGTCGAATAGAGGGCCAAAGGTGCAGTGAATACGCTGGATCCCAAGCAAGCACTTTATACCGGACCTGTCAAGATTGACATTGTGCGGTCAGATGTCGATGGTCGCCGTTTCCCAGTCGATGCAAGGCACGATGCATCGCATTTTTCGAGCTCTCGTGTGTCCCAATGCACAGGAACCCTTGACTGTTGCCGTCTTTGTGATGACAGCTGGGAATTGGCAGACGAGCCGATGTCGATGTTGGTGGACAAGGAAGACGGAGCGCCACAGCGTCAAACGGAGGGTATCGGAAGAAGCTGTTCAAGCTCTCTTGACTTCGCCACTCGCACTGGTTGCTCAGACACATCCCACGAACACCATGAGCCTCTCTTCGTTCTTCTCGTCTTTCCTGCCAACAACATACGCCGACGCGGCTCCTGCACCCGACCAGTCGAAGGAGTCGAAGGAGGAAGAGCTCAAGGAGAGGGCCAGCGAGACTCCGAAGGACGATTCCTCCGAAGGCGAAGAGGAGTCTTCCGAGGACAAGGACGAGCCCGCAGAAGAGGAGGAAGAGGAAGAGGAGCCTGAGGATGTACGTGTAGTACGCTCCTACCACTGCTACACTACTCACAACGGGCTTTCCAGGTCCTTGACGGCATTCGCGAGGAGTGCGAACAGTCGGCAAAGTGTGCTCCTTTGACCAAGCACTTCCAGCACTGCCAGGAGAAGGTTGAGGCAGGCCAGGGTTTCCAGCACGAGAACTGCATTGAGGAGCTGTACGTGACTCTTCTCCATATCCTTCACGACATGCTCACTATTTCCCAGTTGTGCGTATTTGTTCTGCTGCTCTACACTCGTACTGACATATGTGCCCTCTCTCTACTTCGTTCTTAGTCCAGTACGTCTCGTCTTTGTCGACTGTTGCTAGCACTCTGACACTTGCTTTGCAGCAAGATGCACTGCGTCGATGTGCGTCAGGCTTAGGTTATCTTGGAAGTGTCCCGCTGACGACCACACAGGGATGCGTTGCGCCAAAACTCTTCTCCAAGCTCGTTTAGACACCCTCTACACATCCTGGCATGGTACGTCCTGTTGCCCGTTGATAAGGTCTGTTTACTGACTCTTGTCCAGACACAGGCACGCGAGAGCTGTCTCCTGTACTTAGACGTCACTTAATTGGAGACTTCTCATCTACTTCCCTTCATACGATTGCGTCCGCTTCTGCCCTGAGCTCAGCGACCCGCGCATTCTCTTTCTCTGGTTCACTATAAGAACATTGAAGTGCACGCTAGTCGTGTGCTTGTTTGTTTTATCTGTTATATGTTTCGCAGACCTCGCACTGCTGAACGTGTCTTGTGACGGCGCACGAGTATGACGCTCATGGCCCTTCTTGCGCACGTTCTCTGCAGCTCAAAGCTTCTTGCCTTGACCATTCCTCATAAATGCAGCACTTCCAGCCCCACCTCGTTCTCACTCTCCGATATAGCTAACTGGGGTGAGATGTTGCCGTGGATGCTGCTATCGTCAGTCCTGCCTGTGGGCAGCACGGGCACGGCTGGAGTCTACAACTCTTCGCGGACACCCTCTGCGCTGCCTTGGAACACTTACAACTACTGCAACGCCCCGCATGTAAACGCTGAGAACTATAAGATTCCTAGCGAAAAGGGCGTTGAGCTGGTCTATCTAACCGCGGTCATGCGCCATCACAAGGTGACGACCTCGCTCGCTCTCTAGCCTTCCCTTCGTGCACTGAAGCAGAATCACAGCGCACTCCAGACAATCTTTATCCCGACGAGAACACTCTAAACCCAGCCGCGGGTTTCGACTGCACGAACTTTCTCCAATTCAGCTATGGCAACGGAGGACTTGACCAGAACATTGAGAGTGCAAACATCTACCACGAGACGGACTCGCCCGTGCAGCATCCGTTCATAAGACAGATCTGGAATGGCACGTGTGATGCGGGGCAACTCACAAGAGGCGGCTTGGATGACTCTGTCAAACACGGCAAGGCATGTGATCATCTCACTTACTTTACGACGAGTGAGGTTGATTGACACATCGTAGGACTTTTGGAGTGTCTATCACAACAAGCTTGGTTTCCTAAAAGAAGTCAACGAGAAGCAGCTGTACGTCCGTACGTCGACCGAGACGAGAACCTTTCAAGTGGCAGGAGGCCTGCTCTACGGCATGGATGAGCGGATGGCCGCCAAGACCTTCAAGGTACATACGCAGCCCAACGTGGTACGTACACGATTTCCAGTAATTGGACGTACGCGGCTGAGATGGGAGTTCAGATCGACTCCCTCGTTCCCAACTATGGCTGTCCGGCGGCAGACGAGATTCGCGATGCATATCAGTCGGTGCCCGCGTGGACCAACCATTTGGAGCAGAACTTGGATCTCCAGACACGTCTTGGTCAAACACTGGGGACGCTGAACCAATCTGACTGGAACAGCTGGTGTGCGTTGCCAGTTACGGCTGTCGTCTCTACCTATTGACAACTTCTACAGACGATCACTACTTTGACACGTTCACGTCTCGTACGTGTAATGAGCATCCGCTTCCTTGTAACACTACGGGCACATGCGTTTCCCAGGCCGACGCTGACCGCGTCTTCGCGCTTGGCGACTTCGAATACAAGTGTGCTCTTCGTGCAGCCCCAGGGATCGCATAACTGATCCAGATCATCCGCAGTTATATCTGGAACTCAGCTCAGAACGCATCAAACTATGTACAGCTGACGTTTGGTGAGCCAGCACCTCACGTCAGGGAGGAATGTCGGATTTCACTGATTCGCTCAGGTGTCATGTTTGGTGAACTTGCGTCCAACATGCGTTCCTTCCAAAAGGGAACTGAGGCATATCGCGCAAGACTCTACGTCGGTCACGACGGAAGTATGATCCGTCTCGCCGCAGGCCTTGGGCTTGGGCGTTCATCACCGCTCCGTTGGCCAGCGATGGGCTCGGAGATAGTGTTTGAGGTACGAACCCACTTAGAATACATCTGTCGTGAGCTGGTTCTGATGCGCTCTTCACAGATCTGGAGGCGAAAGGAAAATGGAGCGCAGTACGTGCGTGTGGTGCACGAGGGGACGCCAGTGGAGGCCCTCGAATGGACTCCTCTCAGCGACTTCATAAGTATGTTGGAGGCGCAAGTTCCTGCAAATATCGCGCAGGCGTGCATTAGTACCTAAAGGCTCGAGTTATGGTTTGCGTAGTAGACCCGAGTACGTAGATATCAATCGAGCACAGCTTCCACTTTCCACTGCAGCACTTGCTTCTTCGCATGGTCGCCAGCGATATGACCAGCTCGACGTCCTGGACACTGCATCGTCGTCCCTGACCTTCACTCTCATTGCTCCCTGGCTAGATGCCCTGGATCTATAATTTATAAACATGTCTGTTTCACTGCCCTACGGGCTGTCACTGGATGATACGCTCGGCGTTACGTTCTTGGGCGTCGTTTCCACATGCTTGTGCGTTGAGACTGTGCACTTATTGTACAAAACGCTCAACAACTCGATAGCCTGACTGGAACTACTTTCCTGCAAGCGACTACATATTATAGGAGATACCGTGATGACAGTCTTTGGAATAAGCTCAGCGTGCGTGTGAACGATCCACCTAGTCTAGCATTGGCTGACACGTACACGATCAGGTTGCCCTCTTATGGTTTGGACATTCCCACTACAGCAATGTCAATATTTGATTCAACGTGTTAGGCTTATCGACTCCCTACACTCCCTCTGTGTGATCATTGCAGGCTACCACTACTTCGTGCGGCTCTACGGCGATCCTTTGGGTTCTGCGACTCTTCATTGGTACATTCCCTGAGCTCAATGCGTGCTTACTCTAACTCATGCGGCTAGGTCGTTGAAGGGAACGGTGTGGACCATGGCAAGTGCCAGGTTATGGTTGCGCTCTGAGTCTCCTCGTTGATTTTTTTTTTGCAGGACTTCCTGGTTCCCCTCGTTCAAACGTCAGCTTCACTACCTCCTACATCTGCCCATCTCTGATGCCGTTAGTTGGTAGCTTATACGCTATACGGATATGGAAGCGTTCGTCCACGCTCGATACGACCTGCTCTTCACGTCCTCACTTCCCCGTGCAGTTAGCAAGAAGTCAATCGTCGGGAGAAGTGTGTCAGTACGTGTCACAGCCACTTTTGTCTCATGCTATCGGACAATAACTTATGATTCCCTAGGTGTTGGTGGTCTTGATTGCATACGGTTAGTCAGGGTGAGGGTCATTCACGGCGTCTAATCTAAAGCATTCATCTCAGCGGTTGCCGCCTGTGAGTCACGGTGAGGATCTTTATGGTTTTCTGGACTAACACACCTCCCAGATTCTATCTACGAGTTGTGAGTCTATGCTCGGCAGTATATACTAGTGTTGAAGAACTCTTCACAGCACAGAGATGGATACATTCTTCGACATCCACAGTGAGGAACACGCTTTACTCGGCACAGAGTTCAAGTATGCGTTCTGCGTTGGCATGGGTGCATCACTATTCATCGACTGCATACTGGTCAGCATGCTCTGCATCCACGTCAAGCCGTGGCAAGCCACCTACGCCAAGTTAGTACACACAAATGTGTTCTAGCCCCCCAGACTGATACTCCGGAAAGCACACAAACGGTTGTCTCTGCCCTGTTGAAGTACACATTGGCAAGCGGAGGTGCAACAGGGTATGTACTGCTGCAGCTGGCAAAGTCATGCACTAACATCGAACGTCTTTCAGTATCTGTGCTTTGGTCGGATTGATAACTGTGAGACTATGCTCTATAACTCCATACGGACGCTTGACAAGCCCTAGTTCTTCACGATGCCTCGCTCCTTGATCTTCATCACCTCATCGTGGATTATGGGGAAACGTACGTGACTGAATGTGGTTTTACCCCTCGAAGCGTGGCTGACATTGGGCCGTAGTCTACACGAGTTCATATCTTGCCTTGTTCGTCTTCACAAACTGTTTCCTCGCCTTCTTAACTGATCACCAGGATGCAGATTGTTATCACGGCAAGGTTGGCGTCAACAGCTTTCCCTACCTAATATGGATTTCTTTGCAGAAGAACAGCTCGAGCACAAACGCATGGCGTCCGTCGACAGCGCGAATCCACTAGTGATTCTCTCGAGGCTCGCTACCCACTCGTAAGCTGATTTTTGGTACAGGTACCACAGGATGTGACTTTACCTGTGTCTTGGCGGGTCTAGTCGACATTTTTTTTACGTTCGGTCGCAACCTTTATTATTGTATTTATATGTATGTACTGGTGCATGTTCTGGATTGGATTGGGAGACCCAGCTACTCGAGCTCATCTTCTTCGAGCTCATCCTCTTCCTCTTCGCCACTTCCTCCACCAAGCATGTCCTCGGTGACCATTCCTACCATCATATCGATCACCGCTTTCGAGACCCGCTTTGGCATAGCACCTGGCCTAAGGAGTGGATGATGTGCAGGGTCAAGCTCCTCTTCCTCCTCATCGCCGTCTTCATCTTCGGCGTCCTCTTCCTCATCCGAGCCGGCGGCAGTGTTGTCGGGCGCGTCTTCAGATTCGTCGCCTGATGCCTCACTACCGGCCTCTGCCTCCTCCTCGCCAGCCTCTTCTCCCGCTTCAGAGTCATCCGAGCCCTTAAAGTCATCGTCGTCATCGTCATCCTCCCACGCGGCGTTAAGAATTGTGAGCTTTCCAGTGGCAGGCTCAGGCGCTGCTGCTTTGCCCTTGCCCCCTGCGTTGGAGTCGGGCACACTGAGCTCCTGCGCTGTTTTTCCAAAGCGAGGTTCGAAACGTTTGGTCCAGTTGCCGATCGCGTCCTGTTCCTTGCCATCGATGGTCGCGAACTCAGTCTCGACGCCCTCGTCCTGAGCTTCCATGTCCTCGTCGCTGTCGCCGTCGCTTGCTCCCCCAACAGCCTGCGGTACACGCCGCATGACGAAGACAGAGCAGGTTCGCCCAGTAGCAGAAAGGGTCCGCAAACCATTTGGCGCAGGGACAATATCCTCGAGAGCCCAGAACTCGACAGGTCTTGCGTCCGTCCACAGTAAGCCGCTCTCTAGAAACCAAAGGGAGCCAGACTTGGCTCCGCGGTGCGCGTCGACGCTCGCGCTCATGTCGTCCTGACCAGTCCCTGACGTCGCAGATGGCCCTGCCGCAGGACGAGACTTCGTAGCTGAAGAGAAAGACGGACGGAAAGTAGCGGCTGATGGTCGTACAATAGGTATCGGTAGGTGGCTGAGCAACTCTTCGATTGCGGTCATGGTCGGTTGAGCTTTCGCAACGATCTTTGTTTGGGCGTGGCCATTCTCATAACAGGTGTAGGTGATGGGGCTAGGGGCGTCTGCGTCTAACCCGAACACAATCTCCCGATTCAGAGAAGGATCCGGGATGGACATGGATGCTGCTTTGGCTTTCCCTTTCGGGGTCTCGGGCGGCGAGTCGGAGGTGAGGAGAATGACTGTCCAGTGGGGCTTGCTCTTGCCGCGGGTAGGGATGAGGAAAGCACGCCTGATAGAGGAGAGAGGGACGGTCACTAGCGGAGCATCACTAGCGGGTGTAGTTTTGGAGGGCGGGCATAACTGTATGGAAGATCGGGTAACGGTGACATCGACCTTCTTGCGTATGGGAGCAGAGGCAGAAAGGGCATGGATAGTACACACGGGGGGCTCGAATGCCGTTTCATCGCCCTTGGATTTCTTGGGGGCTGGCTGGGTTTCGGCATTGTCTGAAACATCCTCCCGTGTTCGTTTGACCGATGCAGCGCCCGCCCCCAGCGCCTGGACAGTCTGGAACTCTGTTTGCCCTCTCACCCAGTCCTTTTTATCGTTCGAACCTGCCATGTCTCGGGGGCAGACAGAGCCCATTGTAAAAGCAAGCACAGTCTCCAGTACGCGAGACACATCTTCTTGTTGGGCAAGCCGGTCGACCTCAGCAAGATGAATGGCTGGTAAATGCGCGCGCAACTGGTCCAGATGAGGTGTTTGGGATAACGGCGTTGACGACAACGACAACGACATGATATTCTCAAGAGTAGAGTAAAACAATGAGGTGAAATACACGCGATGTTGATGGGTCGTGGATGTAGTTCAGGTTTGAGAGGCGTCGCGTCAACCTCGCGTTGCTTCCATCTCCCACCACTTCTTGCTCTCCGCAGTCTCTCACCGCATCTCACGACAGATGGAGGGACAACAGCCTCAAGAGATGTTTCAAAACCAATGTACACAATATATGATACAGCTACCCAGCCGAGTAACGATGTAATGTATGCGTGAACAATCTTAGTCCGTGCTCTCGCAATGGTTCACTCGGACACTCCTGTGCCGGGATGTTCGACTCCCAGGTGTTACAGTGTTGCGTGCTGATCTCATCATGTGCACCATGGGTTTTTTTTGAGTGCCCATCACATATCGCGAAGAGGATACCTCGCAACCGTGCAATGTCTATGCCAGGTTACGGCAGCAGTCAGCAGGGGTCTGCATCCTCGTGGGCAAAGATGTGTCGATGCAATTCGGTGTCCACCTTCGAGCCATCGTACGACGCAGGCGCAAGTTGAAGAGACGACAATCTGAGCGAGATGTTCTCGAGTCGACCACCGGACCTTCTGTGTGGGGAGACCGTGTCCGCAGCCATGTCTAGCCCGACTAGCACGAGGAGCAGACACGAAGAAATTCCCTGGATAAAGTGTGAGCACGCGTGATGATGCGTAGAGCACATGCCATTAAACTCACTGCGATTGGAGGGATGATGTCCAGGAGCGCAAAGATCATCGGATGCTCCATGATGAGACCCACGGCAATGACGACCGTGAGAGTTCTGCGAGTCGTACTTCAGCCGCAGCACCGACACCACAGCAATGGCGAGCCACATACGCGTAGACACATGCTGATTCGGCAATGATCCACAAGACTGGGCGCACACCGCGGCCGAAGCCAAGACCGACCGACGAAACCCGAAGTGAGTCTTGCACGATTCGAAACGCGATGAGGCCTGTGTATACATCAGCTCCGGTTGCGCCGCGCACACATACTGGGACTTACTTCCACACAGGATATTCGTAAAAGCCTCGCAGAAGAACAACACTGGCTCGAGCCACTGAGTGGTGGCGCTAGCGAGTGCTTGTGACGAGGTGTGGTCCGAGCCGTGAAGAGCCAACACGAAGCCGACAAAGTCGAACACGACCAGTAGAGAGGGAAGGGATATGACGAGCCATGAGCGATACCAGACAATCCAGACCCTGTAAATCTGACACAATGATGAGTATGTCTCACACTCCTAGGGCATATCTGGAAACGCACTAACATCACCTCAGTCCCCAGAGCTGATAATCCATACATAGCCTCACGGAGGAGGGCGGCCTTTGAGCCTTCGTCGGCCAGGTAGATGAGCTGGTTGAGGGGGGTGGCTCCGAGGATAACGTATGCATAGTAGACAAAATAGATGGTGCCGGCGCAGTGCTGGGAAAGGTTGATGAGTACACTGATCAGCGCAAGCGAAAGAAACCGAGACTCACGATGGTGAGTGTGATGAACAAAAACCAGGAGCATATGTCGATCACAGGACTAACTGTATGGGCGTCCACGCCGCGCCTCCGTCTACGCAACACCCAGACAGTGGCCGAAAAGAGAACGACGTATATGCCTGCGCAGCGGGTCAGCAACATTCAAGTAGCACAGCTCAAGCAAACGAGTACCATAGAGTAATAGCTCCAGTACTGCTCCTGTGAATTGGATGAGAGGGAGGTCCAACACGCTCGTCGTCATCACTTGACGGGCGGGCGGCAGAGAGGGAGAGTAGCGGACGTCATGTACGTTCAGCCTGGGATATGTGCTTTGACGTGCAATCTATTTATTGGCCAAGGCGAAACCCGCCCAATGTATCACTCTTGCGTCACTCCAGTCCGTCCGAATGTATGGAGCCGAATCAGCCGAGGACGCCGGACGTATGCAAACTGCACATCGTCCGGCATCAACATCTTGGACTTCTGATCTTTAGGCACGATATTTGACCCCTTTCGTGGTGAGACTAGCAGAGGGTTCGACGAGCGAGAGATGAGTGGCTCGCAGAAAGAAGACCGGCTAGTCACATGTTCGTGTTCTTCTTCCAAATTACCCTTGTCACAACCTCGTACCTCATGGCAAACACGTTCACAAGCTCATCAATATGACCCATACAGCCGTCGTGCTGGAGCGACGGATCGAACGGATGAATACTCACTCTATACAACTAACAATCATGTGTAAATGACGATGCGTATTGATGTTATACAATGTGTTTAGTTTCTACTCCTGCTAATTCTTAGGTCGACGACTCAACGACAACACCCCCACGCCGCTCGAGCTCGACCTCCGCGGCATCAGCCTGCGCAGCTTGCACGAGCTCGGCCTTGCTGGCCGACGACGCCGCGCCACCCGTCGGGTTCTTCGCCGCATCTGCTTGAGCCTCTGCAGCGAGGCTGCCCGCCGGCGGACGATATCCGAGCGCCTTCTGCTCCGCGGACTGGAGCGTGCGCGCGTCACTCTCGCTGACATGCGCTGTGTCGATTGATGTCGGACCGCCTGCTGCAGTCTCGCCACGAACATCCTTCACGCGAGCGGCGTCGTCGCGCCCAGCCTCGTGCAGCTGTGCGGCCGGCACGCCCGCAGACGCGTCAGGGTGAGCGGCGGCGGCAGCCTTGGCGGCAGCGGCGAGCGAGGTTGGCGGAGGCCGGTAGCCGAGGGCCTTGTGTTCCGCCGACTCGATCTCCGCAGCGTCGGCGGTACCGATGCTCGTAAGGTCGACGGAGGCGCCGATCGTTGGCGCAGCATTCGGGTCGCGCTGGCTTCTGCAAAGCTGGTCAGAGACAGATATACAGTTACGGCAAGTAAAACACGGACGCAATGCGTGCGGCGTCTTCGCGTGCGGCTTCGCGGAGAATGTTCGCGTCGAGGTGGCCGCTGGTAGTCGGGTGCTTGGCGGCGGCAGCTTGGGCCTCCGAGGCGAGCGAGCCAGGAGGGGGACGATAGCCCAGCGCCTTGTGTTCGGCAGACATAATGGTACGCGCCTCCTCTGCAACATAATCAACATCTGTGAGCATTGAGGGCGTACAGGTACTCACCCGCACCGACTTGGTCGAAGTCGATAGTGGCATGCGTCTCAGTTCCGCCAGGCGCGTCGCCGCTCTTGCGCTCTGCAGCAATGCGGATGGCGTCCTCACGTGCGAGCTCGCGAAGCGCGTCGGCTGCAACGTCGAGGTGTGCGTCCGGGTGCTTTGCAGCCGCAGCCTGTGCCTCCGCAGCCAGGCTGCCAGGCGGCGGCCTGTAGCCGAGCGCCTTGTGCTCGGCGCTCATCAGCGTCTTCGCGTCCGCGGCGCCGACGCTGTCGAGGTCGATCCGGCCAGAGAGTGTCACCGTCGCCTTGGGCGCGACATCAACGTCAGGGGCGGTGGTGGGCTGTGTTGTCGTGCTCATGGGGCGTATGCGAAGGAGAGGTGTGGCGGGCGAGCGGACGCGCGAGCTTTATTGCCGGACGAAGCATGGTGGGACGTGGCGGAAGGTCTGCTCCATTGCTCGCAGTACATGTGCAGGCGGAGTGTCTGCGTCATCGGTGTTTTCATGAGATCTTGGCCGAGTGAGGGAGGAAGAAAGCGCGACGCGGTCTCGTGATCGAGATCCCGGCGCTCTGATCGAGATCGCTTGCCGCTTGGCCTGGTGCATGGAATAATCGACGTACAGCCCGTCATTATTGTCATTGGACCGAGATAACGCTTGAGTAGTGCTTTACATACGCTGTGGAGCCCGGAAAGGCATCGTTGTTAGTTGCTCCTCCCGAGTGGGGCATCCCCTAATCTAAATTCCGCACTTCGAGAGCAGCATGAAAGGTCACTGATAGCCTATGCTATCATGTCTTTCACAAGACTTGCATCTCCTAGTCGAATACCATTCATCGTCACATCGTCAGGGCTCCCAAGTTATGCTTTCCGCGGCATGCGATACTGTCAAGTAATCAAAGATGGGTTTTGTCGAGGCCTCGTCGCAGTGCTGGAACTCAATTGACAGAACTGGCGCCCCTCGGTCACGCAGCTCCAGGATCCATGCCTGAAAAGGCTCGGCACCCCCCTCAGAGACCTTGGCATTATACAAGACCACTATCCGTCGAGCATATGAGATCGCGTTGAGGCTGAGAAATCCAGGATGAATGTCCAGGCTAAGCGTGAGCCGCAATGTGTCTATCTTGGTCACAATTGGGTCAGGAGGGGTGATGGGACAGTTGGCCCTAAGGAAGAGGGACCGGTGGTCGGCACTTGTTCCGGGATAGTCGATCACCAGTGTCCCTTGCAATTCTGGACGACGGCCAACTTGGCTGTAGTGATAGGTCCCGAGGGGAAACGGCATGTCTGTGTCGCCACGAGCCCAAAACTCGTTCATTCGGTCAAGTATAGGTCGATAAGAAGACGGCACAGTGCCCGTTTCGAAACGCGCGCCGTCTTCCACAAGAATGTGTAGGCGTTCGGAAGGGATGAGTAGCATCTTGAACAGCGCAGCCGCCGCGGGGACGTTGCCGGCCACAATGAGCGTCTCCAGACTTGGAAGACAGATCGGTGCCAAGTCCGGTGTGGGAGAGTATGGAGCAGCGAGAGGGCACTTGAGCTCCACCCATCGCAAGCCTCGGGCACCTTTGCAGAGCTGGTGAATCTGGATCATTGAGCACTCGGTGTACGTCAAACGGAGGCGGCGAAGTCCGGGCATGTCCGGGAACTCCCGCACCTGGACATTTAGTTCCAGGGCAGACAGATTAGGCACGGATACGGACGACAGATCGAACGCGTACACGTGTGAGCATGTCAAAATGCTGAACGACTGCAGCTGTGATAGGTCTGTGCCTGCCAATTTGTCCACAAATGAGTCCATCCCCTTTTGCGGGGCTTCGAAGGTGATGGTCAAGGTAGATGCAAGTGGCAAGTATAGGGTTAATCGATCCTGTTGCCACGTGTCTGCGCTGTCGCTGAGTGCATCGATGTCCAGGCAGCATGACCCTGCCCGTATGAGATGGCGCTGGAGTACAAGATCCGGCCAGCCCAGATCCACCTTTGTCCACAGCGTTGGCGTAGCCAAGAGGAGTGAACGTAGAGACGAAGAGATCCATGTCAAACGGTGCAAGATCTTTGATCGTTCATGGGCACGGTCCGCAGGTATTAAAACTATCTCGACAATGATTAGGAGGAGGTCGTCAGGCATGCGGCTCAACGGTGCGAGTGTGTTCTGCCTCTTCTTCAGTTGTACGTTCTCTAGCTCGAGATTCACGATCCGCATATCTATCTGTGCGATAGAGTCCATCTCATGAGGCACCTGATGAAATGCTTCGGGTGTTGGAAGTTGTGAACAGGGAAGAAGAGCAATGCGCGCATGTGATACATGTGTTTGGTTGGTTCGTACTGCATGGAGATGGGAAGCTTTTGCGATTACTTTGTCCGGAAACCGGCTTGTTCTATTCTACAAATGCGTACATGTCGAACAGATGAGTCCATGGGAGGAGGAGGGTAGTGGTGGGAGCGAGGAGACAGAGCTGGAAGACGAGTCTAGCAACGAGCAGAACAAGGACGACAACGGGACTCAGAAAAGACAGGAAGTATGTACAACAATAATACCCGGGGAAGATGGGCCAAAGAGTGAGGAATAACAATGAGGAGGGAGGCAGAAACCCATGACTCAGTACATGCCACGCGAGCGGCGCACACGCTGGATGCTGTTGGCGGTGCGGCATGCGAACATGCAGATACCGACCATCGCGACCGCCCAACCATAGCGGAGAATGCCGCCTTGCGACGACGACAGCGCGAAGAGTGCGCTAACGACAGTTGGAGCCAAGGCGCGGGCACTCGTGTGGAACACTTGTGTCAGGCCGTTGGTGCGTCCGAGTGCCTCTGGTGCTGGTGCCGCATCCTTGGTGAGGAGCATGTGTGCCGAGTACGCCATGCAACCGAGACGGCTCAGCGCAAGCGAGAGTGCGATGCCCGCCCACAGGAGGACCATGGTGCCGGTGCTGAGCTCCACGCCTCCCTCGCCATCCGATACGGGAGTGCTTGCGCGCTCCGCGAGGAAGTGGAGGACAGGGAGGAGCGCAAAGCTTGCCGGCCATGCCGCCAGGGTCGCCGTGTACAGCTTGCCAAGGTCGACGGTGCGGAGGAGGTAAGGCATCACTGCAATCTGGAGGAGTGCTGCTGCGCCACCGGCGATGGCCAGTCCGTACCCAATGTGTGCGGCGGGGAATGCGAGGCCACCGGCCGACACGGGCGAGAAGCAGAACAGGACGAAGACGACCTCGAATGATGTCGCGATAAGCGTGAGGGCGAAGGCGGAGGTGCAGAGTGAACGGATGAGTCCGTCGGCGAGGAGCGTGCGGGCGGTCGGTGCAGAGTCGTGGGTGCAGGTCGTGGGCGACAACGTCTCGATGGAAGAGGAGTCCGAAATGGAAGACGTTGTTGAGCCGTAGGTCTTAGTTTTATATACTTTCGCGGTAGGGAGCGCAGCCATCTTGGGAGGTAGAGTCTAGACATCATCAATTAGCAACAGCTATGAGTAGATCGACAAGTCACCAACCTCCATAAGGGTAGCCCAGCCAACGATGAACGCGATGACCGAGACCAAGCACGCAATAGCGCCGGGGAGGAAGTACGGGTACTCTTGCCAGAACGTGCCGGTGAAGACGGTGGGCCATTGAGCGGCCGGGTTGGCAAAGCTACCACCGAGCAGGGGCCCGATGATCGCGCCAAGCGGCCAGACGAGACCGTAGATCGGGAACGCAACGGACTGGTTGGACGAGTCGGTGATGTCGCCTAAGACGGTGTTGCCGACAGTGAGCGTGCCGGAGAAGACTCCCGCCAGGCACCGAGCGAAGAGCAGTGCCGGGAGCGTCTTGGACCATCCGAAGAGGAGACCGGCGATGCCACCGCCGATGGTACCGGCGAGAAGCACAGGCTTGCGTCCGATGCGGTCGGACAGATGTGCCCAGTGGTAGGTCGTAGCAAGCTGTGCGACAGCGAAGATGCTCTCCTGAAGGTGGCGTTAGTATATCTCCTCGCACACCACACCAATGAAACTTACCACGACTCCACTGTAGTAGCCGACCTTGGTCGCGTCTTGGGTGACCTTGAGGAACGTCATCATTTCGTTAACGTAAGGCTGGACTTGAGTCAGTTATGGACGATCTTACACAACTGATATTGCTTACGAAGATGTGCGTGAAAGAGATAGGATCCGAGAGACCCCGCGCAGAGAGCGCGAGGAGCTGACCCCAAGGAACAGGAGTAGAGCGCGTAGCGGCCAGTGTGGCACGCTTGTACGCGTCAAGGTCATCGTCCTGGCATGCCGGCTTGCCGAGGAGCGCAGAGGTCTCATCCGCGCCTACAAGGGTCGCGTCGGTGGCCTGGCGGCGCATGTGGGGTGTGTCAACCATCACGGTCATGTTGAGATTCGTCGGACACTAGGATGGGGTAGACGACGGAGCGTGAAGCAGCTATGGGCACAGGCCCAAAGGGGTGGGGAGGAGGGAGTCCGTCCTGACGAACCCGACCGGGATTTTTCGCCTTTTGACGGCCGGCCACCGCTTTCTGGTTCGAACGCGCGAACGATCGGTTGGAGCTTCCGGAACGTGATCGATCGGGCGGCAGCTGGCTTCGCGGACCCGCACCTGGCTAACGCCGCTCACTGCTTTTTCTATACGTTCCTTGCCGACAGCAGCGCGCTGCTTATGACGCGGTGACGCCGACGGCGATCCCCCTATCCTCATCGCTGCTGGCTGCTGCTGGTGACGAATTCGATGCAAGTTCTATCGGTCGGATCCCTTTCAAAGGAGACGACGAACAAACGCATATGATAAGCTGCTCCGGCATATCCCGTGGCGCTAAGCGGATCGCCCTGGCACGAGAACCCAGTCAGGAGGACTTTGGTCGTGTTTTTCCGGCGGTTCTGACAGTGCCTTTACGTTCTTCTCGCCCCTCTATGTAGATCTTTGTCTGATCTTAGCTACAACGTACATATCAGAGTTTGCATCCTGCTCTGCGTCTGACTCCAGATGAAACTTCGATGGAGACCGACAGACACGCGGCCAAAGTCGCGCGGCGAGGTCCGGGAACGCCGGGGCTCGGTGAGCCGTCCCGATCAGCCGAAAGGAATGTTCGGAATGATGCGCCTTGCACATCAATGCATCAATCTCATCAACAGGCTATTCTGACTCGGGCAAACATATGAATCTGAGTGAAGAGGTTTGGCCAGACATGTGAGACAAGCAAGGCAAGGCAGAAACCTCGATCGAGCGGCTCCACAACCCTCCCGCGATCACACCGCGAGTTCACGCACGAGGCGGGGGCAGCCGGTGCATCGTGTCGAACGTGGAGAGAAGACATCGATGGGTGTGCCGTCAAGATAAGGAGGACATATATAGAGCGCGTAAATGAGAAGGTTAGGGTGTTGCCGCCGGTATGTAAAACCAACATGAGCGGTAAAATCCGGTACATTGGCCGCGCATCACGGAAGAGCTTCGAGCAGCAAAACATATTAAAGAACGAGCAAAGAGTGGTGTGGCACAAGCGAGCCGCTCCGAGACACGGGCGTGGGGTCCCTTTCAGAGCGCATCGAAACCGTAGGAAAGACCGGGAGAAGGTGAAGGCCAAGAGAAAGCTTCCGCGGCCCCGCAAAACGAGTCGGTCCAACCCCGCTCTCCTGTTTTGGCTGAATTGTTGCCTGGGATCGAACGCTGCGTCATTGGCAACTTGCCTCATCTGTTCCCGACCCGCGCATACAAATGCGACCGATGTGACGCAAGGCGCGCAGGGCCATTGATGCGCCGTTTGACGGCATCTGATTGAGGATGCCGCAACGAGGGCAGACCATCCGGAGTACTTGTGAAATTTGCTGGGCAGAGATCGAGGTTACAGGATTGGCCCGTGAGGTCGGATGGTGCCGCTGACAAGGTATATGATAGCTGCAGTCGACCGAGCTTTGACGCGCGTATCACAGCAGCACCTTTCAAGTTCGCCAGCGTGCATAGTTGTGGGGTGGACAGAAGAAAGTTGAGCAAGAGGATGCCGTTGATTGACTTCCCTCTTGCTGAAACAGCTTCAAGCATTTTCGTAACAGATGACGACAGAGAGAAGTGAAGAGACAAAAGTAAGTTAGGGAACAATGAGAGCGCGTATGGCTGCTCGTGACCGCGTTTCGTCCAGTCCTTTGACGCGTCGCTGGTTGTCCTCTTCGCGCACCATGTCCATCGTTACCATCCGCGTGCGTCCTACCTTGCATCAAGAAACCGACATTATCTGACCGATGTACCTAGAATGTCGAGTTTCTCAATAATCCCGCGCGCTTCCTCGACCCGTACAAGTTCAAAGTCACCTTTGAGTGTTTGGCCGACCTTGACGATGGTAAGCGCGGAACTGCGTTTCATTTCAGGTTATCTGACATTCTGATAGACCTCGAATGGCGGCTCATCTACGTCTCCTCGCCAGGGAACGAGGAGCTTGACCAAGAGCTAGATGACTGCCTCGTGGGCCCCATCCCCGCAGGCGTAAACGCATTCGAGTTCGAAGCGATCCCACCCGACCCCGCGCGCGTCCCGGCTGAGGATGTCCTCGGCGTCGCCGCACTCATCCTGACGGGCTCGTACAAAGAGCACGAGTTCGTCCGTATCGGCTACTATCAGAATACGGAGTACGAGGACGAGGGCCTGAAGGAGAACCCGCCCTCGAAGCCGCTGTTCGACCGCCTTGTACGCGACATCAGCCAAAAGCCGCGTGTAACTCGGTTCCAGATCAAATGGTGCGTGCGGCACACGTGTGTATCGCGTTCTTCATCTCACGGTGTGAGCTAGGGATGTCGCGCCGCCAGCTGCAGCGCAAACTAACACGGTCGGTGCAGCAGCCTCTGCTGCTGTACCATCTGCGAACGACTTTGAGGACGGCGCTCAGGACAGTGGTATGGCGGTCGACGCATAGCATATCCGAACATGCACACCACTGTTTCTGAGAGATTTCACCACCCGGAATACGAGGCGACGCGACCCACTCACCCAGCAAACATGTCTACATCGTAACGCAACCACACCACACCTATGTATGATACCAGCGAACAATCACAGTTTTCCCATACAGCCGCTGCAACAGCCAGTAAAGCGCACCGAATCGCGCGTGTTCTGTCTTATATACGCCTCCCCGTCACCATTGAGCGGGATGAGACTCGTGCTACAGGTGTTTTGTCGGCACCTGCGTGCTCACGTGTGCGCGACGGCGGACCCGAGCGCCACGTATTGACATCGTGGCCCATCCGCTTTGAAGAATCCATAACACGCGCTGTATTCGATGCTTGACCAGCAACCATGACTCTCCGTGCACGGATACTACTATACCTGGTCACGACCCTCGCGGTCTTCACGTACCAGGCGTTTGCCTCGGTACTCGCGATCGACTATGGCGCAGACTGGATCAAGGCCTCACTCATGAAGCCCGGCGTACCGTTTGACGTGCTGCTCAACCGCGACTCGAAGCGGAAGATCCAGTCGAGTGTGGGATGGAAGGGCGACGATCGTCTGTTTGGTGGTGATGCAGCGAACGCGGTACGTCTATGTCCGGCTGCACTATATCTATACCATGCTCATCGCATCGTGCTCTGTAGGCTGGCCGCTTCCCACAGGACGTGTTTTCCTCCCTTAAGTTTCTTCAGGCTGCCCCCTATGACGCGCCAGTCGTCGAGTTTTACGCGACGATCTCCACTGGCGAGACGGAAGAAACATCGCGCGGGACGGTTGCGCTCCGGCGCAAGGATGGGACCACATGGGCACTCGAAGAGCTCATTGCGATGCAGCTCTCATACGTCAAAGACCTCGCGGAGAGTCTTGCAGGGGAGCGCGTGGCCGACGTTGTCGTGACCGTCCCTCCGTTCTACTCGCAGTTCGAGCGCGATGCGCTCGCGGACGCCGTCGAGATCGCTGGTCTGCGAACGCTCGCACTCGTCAATGACGGTGCGGCCGTCGCGGTCAACTACGCTATGACACGTACGTTCTCCACCACCCCGGAGTATCACGTCATGTACGACGCGGGCGCATCTGCGATTCGTGCTACTATCGTCCAGTTCGCGACCATCGAAGGCAAGAAGGAGGGCAAGAAGAAGACCGACAACTACACGCAGATCGCTGTTGTTGGTGTTGGCTACGACCGCGGCGTGGGTGGCACTGAGCTCGACCGCCGTCTCCGTGATCTCCTTCTTGACGACTTCCAAGCCAAACACAAGAAGGACCTTCGCACCGACAAGCGCGGCATGGCGCGTCTCTGGAAGGAGGCCAGCCGAGTCAAGGCCATCTTGAGCGCGAACGCCGAGTCGCGTGTGACCGTCGAGAGCATCGCCTGGGACATCGACTACAAGTCTAAGTTGACACGCGAGGAGTTCGAGAACGCTTGCGGGGATCTGAGGCCGAAGTTCACGGCACCGATCTTGGGTGCCGTTGCCAACGCCGGGCTCACCCTGGTATGGCTGTTCTTCCATTGTCATCAGAGCACAGTTGCTGAGACCGGTTGCAGGACCAGATCACTTCGATCATCCTCACTGGTGGTGCGTCTCGCACGCCCATGATCAAGGACGCCGTTACCCAGGCCGTGGGTGTCGACAAGATTGCCGTGAACGTTAACGCCGACGAAGCCGCCGTCCTTGGCGCCGCCTTCTACGGTGCAGGGCTCAGCCGTCAGTTCAAGACGAAGGACATCCGCGTGCAAGACATGACTGTGCACGACGTGATTGCGTCGTACCCGGCCGAGAAGCGGGGCAAGACGCTTACCGCGAACATATTCCCTCACGGTGCTAAGACGGCCACCCGCAAAACGATGACGTTCAAGCGCAAGGACAACTTCCCTATCACTCTGTCGTATAAGGTGTCTCCGGCGCCAGGCTTCCCTATCCCGCTGCTTGAGGCGCACCTCACCGGTATACCCGAGGCGGTGAAGAACCTCACGGACAGGGGAGCCTCTGACATAGTCGTCAAAGCCACAGTCGCCCTCTCCGAGTCTGGATTTGCGTCGGTGAAAGAGGCTTTCGTCGTCGGAGAGCTCAAGGAGGACGAGTCATTCACTGGTATGTGCTGATATGCCGATTTTGAGACACGTATTGATGAGAGTCGCAGGTAAACTGAAGGGCCTCTTCGGTGGAGGATCGTCTTCTGAGAGCTCGACAGAGTCCAGCTCATCGCAATCGGGTTCAGCTACAGCTTCGTCTGCATCCGCGTCCGAACCAGCCGACGCTAAGGAGGCGAAGCCCTCTGTAAAAGAGGAGAGAATTCCACTCATAATCGACGTCAAGTTCATCTCTATCCCGCCCATGACCGTAACGGAGAAGCGGGCTGCTCGTGATCGGTTTGTACTTTATGCCCGTTACTCGTTTTTTTCGCTGACATGAAGCACAGGCTATGGGAGATCGACACCCGTGAGACCGCAAAGCGCGCCAACGAAGACGCTCGTAACACACTGGAGTCGTATCTATACCGCGTCCGCGACCTTCTCAGTACAGAGAGTACCGAGACGCCGTTTATGAAGTGCTCGAAGACTCCGGAACGCGAGGCCATCTCGGCTCGCCTATCAGACACTTTCGAGTGGATGCACGAGCACGCGGATGCAGCGGACACAAACACCCTTCTCAAGAAGCGCCAGGAGATTGAGTGAGTAGTCCCCATCTTCTGTCAACGCGCATCGCTGAACCTCGATCAGAACACTCGAGTCGCCAATCATCCACCGCTACAAGGAGATCGAAGAGTTCCCTAAGGCTCTGAACAACAGCCAGATGTGGAACTGGTCTACGCGACTGTTTATCACTGAGGCCCAGGCGAACTACACGGTCGAAGAGAAGACGGGCGGTCCGTTCAAGTACACGCCGGAGGAGCTTGCCGCGATCGAGAAGCGCCTCGTCGAGCACGAGACGTGGCTGAACATCAATGTTGAGAAGCAAAAGGCTACTCCCATGTACGAGGACCCTGCCGTCGAGACCTCAGAGATGAGGCGGAAGGCGGAGGTACTGTCCCAGGAGCTCCAGAAGCTCGTGCGTCGGAAGGCACCGGTGAAGCCCAAGAAGACCACGTCGAAGAGCTCATCCACCTCGGAAGCGCAGGAAACGCCGTCCCCATCTGCATCCACGTCGACGGCGTCTGCCACACCATCATCTCATGAAGAGCTGTAATTGCATAGTACGGAATAGATTTCATCTTACATTTCCAAAAGAGACCATAATACGAAGCACTGTCCGCTGGAAACTGGGAGAGCATGGAAGAGAATGCACAGGGTATATGACGATATCATCACTCGGGGACTTCAGGAATCGCTGGGATGAGAGGCACAGGCGGCACGTCCTCCCCACGAGGTCGACGCAGCCCGCTGCCCCGCTTCGCCTTTTGCTGGGCGCGGATCTCCTGCTCGGCCTGCATTTGCTGCATGATTTGCAGCTGTTGAGCAATGAAATCTTGCGTCCCGGGCCTGCACGATTTCAGTAATGCCACGTCTGCTTCCAATGGTGAACGCACCTCATTCGCAGAATGCGCATGATGGTCTCGCCGCTCGACACGTCCTTCTCCTCCTTCTTCTCGCGCTTGCGATCCTTGATAGTGCCAAGGCTGCGTTGCGAGTACACACTCTTCGCCTTCTTGCGGATTGACGGAGCGGCTCGGAGTTGCTGCTGCATCATTCTGACGCACTCCTCCATCAGCGCATCTCTGTAGATATGATCAACAATACTGAACATCACCAGCACGAATACGAGTGAGCTTACGTGTGCCAGTCGTAGTACAGGCGGATCGACATGACGTCGCGGAACTTCTGGTTCTGCAGCTCCTCGATGGACATCGGGCCTTCTCCCCCGATGTAGAAGTAGTCGCGAAGGAACTGAGATTATACCTCAGCAACCCAGGGGCGTCGATTCCGGAGACGATCTCACCTTCATCCACTTGAACACGATGTCTACCTCCTTGTCGGTCAGCGGCTTGAGGTCACTCTGCACCTCGGACAGCGGTGGCACGAGTAAGCCTTCGATGGTGTTCATAATCTCCTTCCAGATCTTCTTCATGACTTGCTGCTTCGCCGACTCGCTAAGGTACGTGTTGAGCGTGGGCAATTGAGCATCGAAGTAGTCGAAGAGTGGAGCGAGCGCCGCCTCGATCTGGACGTCGCTGAGCTCGTCCGGTCGAATGCGTGGCTTCTCTGTATGCGGCAGCGGGATCTGGACGTCATTTGATGTCCCACCTATTGCCTGCTTGTATAATGCAGTGACGTTGCCGATCGCTTTGGTGTAGTCAAGACCCTTGCCCGTGTTGACAAGAGACTTTAGAACGGGACGAGATAACGCAGATTGCATCACAGGTACCATCTGTCCCATCATGTGAGTTGCAAAGCATGGTTGGGCACTCAGTAAACGTACCTTGTCGATGAAGATCCGGACCATATCGCCGTCCGCTCGCTTGAGGGAGCGGAATGCACGACCAAAGTAGAAGAGGACATCATCCTTCTCTCCTTCCATGCTGATCCGCAGGAGGATGCGACCAGATGTGTCGAGGTCGAGCCACGTGTCATGGGTAAGGAAGTCTCCGTATCGCTTAGGGTCCAGGCAGATGTACGCTCTCCCAACAGTGTCATGCTTCCCCACTAGAGCCCGGTCACGCACGCTGACCATCAACCAGAGTGGCTGCTCGACAGAGAGGTCATATGTCTCGTCCCCTTATCGTTGAGGTCAGCCACGGACTCAAACATCACCTACCACTCAATCGGAAACGTACATCGAGGGCTGCTGGTGTCGTAGATAGTTCGTGTCTTCGCCATGCGGTGGCCACCTTCATCGCTCAGCGTGACGAACGTGTCCAACTTGGACGCTGGGCTGCCATCTAGCGATGCCAAACCCTCCGCAACGGAGATCTTGACCGTGAAAAGGAAACGCTGACGATCTGCTTTCTCTGGAACTGGGGGAGCATGCTCCTCGATGACCTGGGCGAGCTTCTCGGCGTCCATCTGGTTGTACAAGTTGTCGAGAAGCCGCCGGGCAGCTTCTATGTTGTTCAGCTTGATACATGATGGAGGCTGGAAGTTGAACAACTCGATCTTCTTCTCGCTGATGGTCAACTGCTTGGCCTTTTCAATCCACGCTGAGGACTTTTGCGGTTGCAAGAAGTCGGCCGGGCGCGGGAACATCTCGACCATGAACAGCTCCTCAATGCTCCGACAATACTGTTCAACCGCTTTGCTGATAGTCTGTGTTTCCAAGTCAGGTGGTTAAGGCCATGAAATAATGAAAGCCCTACCTTCGAGAGGCTGGTGAAGAAGCGAGCTTCTTGGTACGAATCAGACCAATCCAGGTCTTGGAGAAAGCTGATGGGCGACTTCAAGGATTCGAAGAGGTCTACGATCGATGAAGAGTGGCCCTGCGTCTCATCTTCGGCAGTGAACTGTTGTTTTGTGAGTGTGGAGTGTGGTATCTGCTTGAGTTTCACGGACCTTGTCTGCAGCTATCGCCTGATTCGCGTTATTAGCCTTGGGAATGTCGTTCAAGAGATGCACTTACAGCTTGCACCCACTGCGCAGTCTTGTTGTCGGTGTTCACCAACCATTGACGCACATATGGTTCAAAAAATTCGCCGATGTTGAAGGATATAGTCGCGCTGAGCCCGATTTTAACGCAGGGTAGGTGTGACGCGAGATGTCTTACTCTGGCACAAATGCTTTGTACATGCCGAGCAGGGTTGTTGTGCGTCGGTATAGCGTGAAGATGTCCTGGATAGGTACCAAAGGTGGATCTCCACTCATAGAGCCCTCGAACAGACTCTTCTTGTTGGAGTCGACTTGCTCGATAAAGTACGGCGCCTGTTCACCTACCACCAAGGAGACGATGTCGATTTGTCTGATGGACAGTCAGCTCAAGCTCGACATACAAGACAGCATACGTACCCCAAGAGCGGCTCAGGGAATCGCTTATCGAGCTTCTTCGCAGTATTCTCGAGCTCGTCAGACAAGAATAGCAGTGGGATAGCGGGGTTGGGATCCGGCTGCGCAGTCAACTCCTCGTATTTGTGGATGATCTTCTCCAATGCGAGCTCGCGGACCCGGGTGCCGACATCGGCCAGTCGAGCTGACATGTCTACGTCGAAGCGCTCGAGCAGCCCGCTATCGCGCACATGCTCGAGGACGGAAAGGAATGGGCCAACCTCTCCCGGCTTGAGGTTTGGAATGGCGTCCATGGCATGGTAGAGAGCGGCGAGGAAGATGCTGAACAGTTGGCCGTAAACGCTGGCGAGGTAGTCGCACTGAAACCACGTTAGTTGAACGTGCAACGCCGACAGGAGAGCCCACATACGTACATCTGACGAGGGCCACCTGGTGAAATCATGCTCTGACTTGATCTTCTCGATACTCTGCAGTGCCTCAGGAATACACTCGAGAGGCACGTCATTCCGTTCATAGAATTGGCGGACGATATCGAGGAAGCACACAGCACGATAGGACTGCCCTATCCTCCATCGAAGGGCACATTCGTTCAAGAGCTCCAGATGTGGCAGAGTAAGAATGCCCAGGGATACTTCGTCTTCGTCGTCTACCGCATCAGACAACATGGCCTCGAGGTCAGCCGTGATGCAAAGCTCGAGTAGACGTTTGTAAAACTTTTTGGGCTGGGGCGGAATGTACGTGAACTGAGATCCAGCTGGCACGCCATCCTCGCCGGCTCCATCCTCGCCGACTGGCTCAGCAATCGGACTGCCCAGCATAGACTTGCGGTTGCTTATGGAACCAGAGATCCGGGTATGGCTGGAGTAGACAGACGACGGACGCACTCCACTGGGCCCTGAAACGGGAGCATATGCATCCGCAGCTGGCATCGATCGGCCAAGCTCCGGGTTGAATTTGACCATGGCGAGGACCAACTGCGACAACGTCGACGTCTCCACAGTTTTCCAGTGGTTCCATGCTTCATCACTGACAAAGTCATCTCGCGAGCCCGGGAAGGCAGCACCGGCAGCGATATTCTTCAAGCACAACTGAAAGGCGGAAAATACCGTTAAGACCTGAGAGCTCATATCGCTGATTGGGCGTTCATACCTTGAAATCCATCACAGCCGCCTGCAGAACAGATCAGTAAAAAAGTGGGATGCGAGCGGGTTTGAACTGACCCGTTCGTCGCACGTTCGCTTCAGTTGGTCCACCTCATGCTGTGTAGCTGGGTGATCCAGCTGGAAAAGACTGGCGACCGTCTGAGCCAACGGCATCTCGGAAACGTAGAAGTTTGGTCCATTAAAACCAGGCAACGAGTAGACGGAATCTCGGTTGGACGACGAGTCATATCCTGAGTCTCTGGGAGTCGGCTGTTGCTCCTGTGGAACAAGTTTTGCAGCGTATTGGTCGAGACGGGCTGTCAACTCCGGAGAGACATGATTGAGCCCACGGAGACAGTCACGCAGGATACCAATAAAGTACGCGATCTGGTTGTTGAGCTCGACTTTCCATCCGTCGCTAGCAAGAGATGGTTCCTTCTGGAGCACTGTCGTCGAATGCTTTGCGTACATGAGAATGAGCTCCTCGATCTTCCGGTTCTCCTTGACTTGTCTCCGATATGTGTCTTGCGTGAGTTGTCCGAAGAAGATTGCTGCAGTTCGCCGTGTGTACTGATTGTTGTACCTGCATGGGGCGTGAGTTTCCCCGCCTTGAGAGACGAGACGGTACATACACAGGATCCTTGCCCATAGCTATGCTCTGGAGCTTCTGTTCGAGGACTTTAACCATCTTCTCTGGGAACTTGACGCTCCCTCTGCTGCCTAGATCTTTGAAGAGGTCTCCGATGGATATGACCGAGTTCACCGAGGTAGACAGCGCGCCTGACAGACGGGAAGCATAGTCTTTCTCTCGGGCCTCAACCAATGCAGTTGGCTCGGCCGGTTTAACCTGCATGAGGTGGGCCAATATTCTGTGAGAGTTGTCAGCCGGTATAGTCACGTATCGAAAGGAGTCAGCTCACACAACGCGTAGCGTGTAGCTGTGCGGAACGATAAGCCTCATGGAAGGCGGTCATATCCACCAAGTCACGCACTTGAGAACATCCTCATCCGTCATCCTATGTTTCGATAGCCGTCTCTCATGTGCAAAGCTGTTCTGGCTCCTCCGAGACATTACTGAGAGATGTAGACAAGGTCGGAGAAGATCGTGAGCCTCCCAGGGTGTTTGCGCAGCAAAGTGAGAGACTGTAAGGTTCCGGCCAAGTGTATGCCTGCGCGCAGCGAGATATTGGACGGCCTACACGGACCAGATGCCCGTCGGCGGGAAGGGTACGAAGTCGGCACGTGGTCTCCCTCTTTCCTTCCGCCGCCAACTCGGTCTTGTGGTCTTCGTACCTCGTCATATCTGTTTCTGAGGACCTGAACGTGGGGAGCGGCAGGGGCTTTGACTGCAGCATAGGAGCTGCACAGATGAATTGTGTGTAATCCACTTGAGGAACACGCTACGCCGTCAACTCTAACCGAAGAATACAGAGGGCCTTTGCTGGTAATTAGACATGTTCCTCGACGCACAAACTTGTGAAAAGCATGCGTATCCTATCATCTCGGGCCTTTCCTCGCAAACAACACATACTTCGTCCTGCAGCAACCTCGCCGAAGCTGACTCGCGCACCACCTCACCTCGGGCGGAGAAACCTACCCCCTTCCTCTCATAGTATCAAGTTCCACAAACGTCCTTGGGTGGATGGTTACGTCTGGAACCTACACATACACGCACATGAGCGCTCGAAGGATCCAGTGTGGATCCTAGTCAACCGACTCTCCGGGCATCGACGTCGCGCGCTCCTGCACGATGCACTCCGGAACCATGGAGTATCTGTTGCCGACTACACTTCGTGGAAGAACGTGGTGAGCGCCTCGAATGCTACGTCGGCGTTGAGCCACCTCGAAGGCCGACATGCACCCAACATCGTGCCCCCATGGCTGCTTCTCCACATTTCTTCTCATCTCGTGAAGACCCCCATTCAAGCCGAAAGAGTTATGGGCTTGGTTACGTCCCGTTTATCTTCTGTTGACCCTTATCTTGTGCCCTGGATGCTAGCGATCATAGCTCATGCCCTCGCTCGACACAACATGCTCGCACCTCTTACCCGAATTGTCGACGTCTTCATTCAGCTTCCCACTTATCCTGGTACATCTCACTTCAATCATATACTCCTCGCTGTCACTCGTGTGATGCCCTCAATGGACTCTGCTCAACTGGCCTTGCGCCTAGTACAGACCATGGTGGCACGTCAGCATAGGCTTAGCAAGATGATGGTTCGCTTGATGAGAAAGAACCGGAGGTTTATCCTCGCTCTCAATCAAGCCCTGCACCAAGCACTAGAGCTACCTCGCGGCGTCCATCTCACGACTTTGCCGTTCGAGGACGTTCTTCGGTTTGTCGCAGGTCGTGATGGTCAGCATCGTACGCTGCGCCCAGCTCTGAACACACGGTCAAATAGGACGTCCAGTTCCGAAGTCAAACAGGCTTGTGCAGCAGACATGTTTGAAACTGCATCCGTAGCGGAATCTGGCCATCTCGGCACCCTTCTACAGGCCGTGATCCAGCCACGATGGCAGAGCGTGCGTTCACGCAAATTCGGCCTACTACATTTGCCTGTTAGCCACACCCTCGTAAAGCGGGCCACTCCCAAACAACCTCGTCCCAACTCAGGCAAGATGCGACTCGCGTATGCTGCCCGTGATGTCAAAGGGACACCTAGCCAAGACGTCGTCAATCATCTAGCGAACGTCCCTCGCATGGATGTCAACTCCAGCTCCATTGCGGCTGCCATGCGGGGTCTGTATCTTCGACGCGAATACGACGCTGTCCAAGAACTATGGGCTCGACTCATTTCCAGCAATATGAGGGTATCTGGAGATGCACTCGACATCATCGTTCGCACATTGGCGGCCACGGGCAAGTGTACCAACGCCTTTGGGTTACTAGAGGACTATCGATTTGCCAATAACGCTAGGGTAATTGGGCACGGGTCCAGTTCTATCGTCAGCATCGAGACCGTGAACGCTCTATGCAGTGGACTCATCAGCTCGAACCGACCAGATGTCGTCCTTCATCTTTGGGACATCCTGGAGCTCTTGTACGAAGTCCGACCAAATAACTACACCATGAAGCTGGTTCTTGGAGCTGCCTGTCGCGTTGGACCGCTGGCCAACATGACGGTCCGAGGCGCCATGGCACAATTCGGAGCCTCTTTTCCGTTTCGCAAGGCCTACGTTGACCCATCCACCCTGTCGCGTGCCACTGCTGCCTCGGCGATCACGCGTATCTTAGCCCAGGCAGGTGTTCAGAGTGGTATGTGGCATGGGGTGGAAGCAGCAGAAGCAGCGGCAAGAGTGTTCCGTCAGGTCGTCCTCGGAAACCGACCGGAGCTACTCAATGCTCAGCCTCCGGCGTACGCACTTCGGCAGCACGCGGATGACGCGATATTTCGCCCCATGTCCGAGCTTCGGACTGCCATTCTCGGACCCCCCTTCGCGCCCACTCCTAGCGCTCCAGTCGTACACGACATCCAGGCGCTGGTAGCACGAGGTCTCTACCCGCCTCCCTTCCCGAGCCTGCGGGCGGACTGCAAAGCCTTCACACTCTACATCACGCTGCTCGGGTCTTCGGGTCGTGCTTCAGAGATTGCACTCGCTCTTGCATGGATGCGCGAGCTCAATGTGCGGCCGACGCGCAAGACGCTTGCACTTGCCCTTCTTTACTGGGGTGAGGTCAGCATGGCTGCACCACTGCTCGAGGCGCGAGCGCAGCGGGAAGTACGGGGTCAGTACGCTCGGCTCAAGCAGTGGATGATCGGCTGGGTTGGCGAAGAGAAGATGCCACGAGACACGGACATGAAGAACACCTGGCAGTCGATGCGCAAGACCAACGAGAGGAGAGCGGCGCGTAACACGTATGGGAGGCGGCGAAAAGAGGATGTTGAGTTCGAGTTCGAAGACTAGATCTATTTTAGAGTCGCGAGGGTTAATGGCAGGAGGGCGTACATGCTTTTAACACACATACATCCTACACTCACAGTCAGCACAGCGCACACGAGCCAGACAGGCTCAAACCCGAGGGCTGAGGTGGGGCAGAGTATCTTGTAGCGCCTTGCAATAGTACATCGCTGCTACACATCGATCTGAGACTGGACCTACGCCCAAGGCTGCGTTTCAATTCACGCGGAAGATATTGTTGTCTATATCGTGCTATCATTACAAGACTGTACATATAAACATTCAAAAAGTGAGAGACGTCAGTGCCATCACAGTCCCTGCTGGTCCAAAGCCTGCTGCATCCCATCGTAGTTCATAGCTCGAAGGCGAAGGCAGCGCTGGTAGATCTTGCGGTCCACGCCGTATTGCACATGTGATGCAAGATGCTGACCGTCTACGAGTGACTTGGCAACGTTGGCAATCAGCCGCTGCTTCTGTATGTTGACGAGAAGAGAGAGAGGCACGCTCGTAGGTAGAGGAGACAGCGCGACGAAGACTTCGGGATGTGCGGGTTGGCTGTAAAAACCGGTTGCTGCGTCCTGAATCGGGACCTCCCGGGGAGCCGTTGGATCGATGAGGTCCGGCAATTGCGTGATCCGTCGTAACTGCTGCAGGTAGACTCCTGCAAAGCACAGTCAGTCACCCGCGAAGCCATGCCAAAGAGAAGGTAGCTATCTCACCGATGAACGGTACGCATCCGAAAGGAGCATTAACGTCGGCAGCAGCCCTCTTCATGGGGTTCACTCCTTCGGAAGTGACACTGATCGACGAGGCATGAGGCCGAACACCTTGACTCTTCTTCACAGCGTCAACTTGTTCCCGGACAAACTTAAAGTCACCATCGCTTGAGACCCAGTTGACCAGCGCCGTGAAGATACGATCGTCCGACGCCGGCAGCTGTTGGTAGTGTGGCCGCATCGCACGTTCTACCCACTTGCTCTGCAGGCCATGCATGACGGCGACCAACGTCCCGAAGCTATTGATCTGCTGAGCTTTCTAAAAATGACGACAGCATGTTAAAAATATGAGAGGTCGCAGAGTCAGAAGAAAGCCTACCCATGCAATGCGAAGAAACTTGCTGTGCACATGTGCTCTGTCCTGGGGATGCGCCACAAGAATTTCGGAGGTGACGAAACTGGCGAGAAGGTTGAAACGAGCGCGGACAGCAACCAGTGACATGGTGATAGGGTTATAATGGTTTTGGGATTTTGCGAGCGCGCGATCCTTCAAGAACTGGGACCAGTCCAAGACGTTGGCTTCCTCCGACATGTGCAGCAGACCCTCCATGGTGAGCTCTTCGAACTTGATGGCAAGGAAAAGCTCCCGATCGATCATGGAGAAATGTTCAGCAAGAACGAGGGAGGGGAAGTCCAGAATGAATGATCGACGGTATGTCATTCGGGGCGGCAGCAGTGCCTTCTTCAGCATAGGCGACTTGACGGGTGGGGACACATGACCGCCTGAAAGAGCGGGGGATCGCGGCGGGAGGTGGCTGCGGCTGCCAAGAATTTCCGAGGAGACACTGCCGTCGACAGACGGTTTTGTGTCAGAGCCAGAGCGTGACGACACGAGGGTCGTGCTGGTAGGAGGCCTTTCAGCGAGCGGTGTTGCAGCGTCTGCGTCGTAGTCTGTTGAGGGGACCAGGAGCACGTTCGTGTCCCCCGAATCCTCAGCGTCGTTCGATTCAGGCTCCTGATCGGTGTTGAGAAGTGTCGACTCTTGCTGCTCGCCGTAATCTTCGTCGTCAGAGTCGTGTCCTCCTCCTCGGGATGTGTGCCACGAGATTCCAGCGGCTTGTTGCTCCCGAATTTGTTGTACCCACCCTTCGGCCTTGTGGTTCTTGGCGCGCTCGAAGTTGGGGTCGACCTGGCCTTCGATCCGGCGCAAGGCAGCATCCCGGTCACCAGCCTCTTCGCCGTCGCTGAGATCGTCGGCCATCGCATCCAAATGCCAGCCCTGAAGCGCGACCGGTTCGAGAGGCTCGTTTTGTGAGCGCTCGACACTGTTCGTCGACGCTACTGAGCTCCGCTCTGGCTCGCTGAACGAGGAGAGGCTCTCTGGCCTGCGCACGAGCTCGAATTCGCCTCGCCGCGGCATGCGCTTGGCCTGCTTGAGAGTCTTCGGGATCGCAGCCGGTTGTTCCTCGTCAGAATCCGAGTAGTCCGAGAAGTCGAAGTCGTTCGGGGCTTGAGGGCGACGCCAGGATGTGTCACTCGTGTTCAATGATCTCTCCTTCGTGCTCATCGAGGCAACTGGTGCTGGCGTCGTAGCGTAGTAGTCGTCCGAGCCTTGCGAATGGTACGAGAATCGTGAGCTGGCCAAGCTAGATCGGTACGATGGTGCGTCGTCGAATGTCGTATTCTGCGGTTGTGGACGAATCGGCTTTGAGAGGTCGAGCGGAGTTGACAATTCCGGCTCAAGTTCGATGCTTGCCTCTTCCTGGATGGACTCGACCAGGTCCTCTGCCGGTTCCACAACAGGTTCTGGGACGTCGTCGATAACATCTGTGGAGGAGGCATTGGCATCTGGTCCCCTTTCCTCCTCCTCAGCATCTTCGACGAGGGGCGGAAGTACGACCGCATCCTTAGGCGGAACAGTGGGCGGCTCCACAGGCGACGCGTGCTTGGAGTCGCTGAATGTCGGCTCGAACTTGACGGCAACAGGAGCAAGCGTGGACCGCGTAGCAGCAGGTCGTGGGGTAAGACGGTTGACCGAAGGTCCATCAATGAGCAAGTCGAGGTCAAAGGCTGAGACCTTCGCGGCCGGCAAGGAAGCGGCCGTGGATGCGGGCCGAGTAGTAAGCGCTCGTTTCCACCGTGCCATACGCATTCGACCGATGGTGTTCGTGAGCGCTCGGGAGAGCGCGTTTGTGGGCAAAGGCGTCGTTGTAACGAAGGTAGCCGTCAACGCATCGTCACTGGGCACCAGATGGGTTCCTGGGGGAAGCTGAGTGGCCACAGAAGCTGGGAGCGTCATGACAACAGTCCGTTCAGTCGGCCCATCCTTGAACACCAGACTCTGGAACGCGGGCAGGTCATCACCCTGCCGGTCTGCATCCGCGAGGAAGTCCGGCTCCAAGTCCGAGTCTTCGCCGTCCGCGGCTGTGGAGGTGACATTCGATCGGCGCACACGAGACGGGTGCTGGCGCTCATAGTCATCACGAGCTTCCTTGATCGTCTGGATCAGCTTGCGGACGATACGCTGTGGGTGAAGATTAGAATGAGTCAGTCCATAAGACGTAGAAATATCATACCGCTGCATCCTTATACAGCTCCAGAACCGGGTCCCTTCGAAGAGAATTCAACCAACGCGAGAGCAGCTGTCGGAGAGCAGAGTTGGGAACAAAGTCGACAACGAAGAACTTGGTGATCCAGTACTTGAACGCCACAAACGTCCGGACGCGGACGATCTTGCGAACGGATTCGTCTTGATCTGCACTTCCTTGACCAAGTGCCCAGTGGAAACGGCAGATGAGCAGCTCGGCAACGTCATGCGCGGTGATGTACACGCGATATGTCAGGAAGAACACCAGGAGTTCGTCGTAGTTCATTGCGCTCGTCAGCTGCGCTATCCATCGCTCGATCGTCGCTGCGACCAGGAGCTTGTCGTGCTCGCCTTCACTTGCTACCGAGGCAGAGGTCTTCTGCGACACTGCGGTCACTGAAGAGTCACTGCGTAGACGTGGCGCAGCATCGGAGGGTGCCGGTGCCACCGAGTTTGGACCAGTACCGACGAGAGACGCCTGCGAGCTTGGGATGGCTTGAGCAATGACGTTTGTATCGCCCCAGATGACGAAACGCGGGTCGTTCTTCGGCTGCGCCGTGATCTCGCTCTCCAGCGAGATAGACAGCACTTGGTCTCGGCTATGCAAGACCTCGTCGAGGCGCGGGAGGCCCCGAGAGATCTGGATGAAGTCGAAGCAGTCCATGGATGTGGTTGCGGTGTAGTGAGACAAGCAGCTGTGGACCTCCTCACGCAATTTCGTATGGGCCTTCGGTGTGTCCTGAGCCTGTCCAGGCGATACCGGGGACTCGGCAGGATCTGGGTTGGTGATTTGCTTGGCTGGAAGAGGAGGCGGCAGTCCGTGGTCGCCAAAGGCAAGAAACGCGGCGCCAGGAGCAGCCAACTGCATGATGGAAGGCGAAAAGTCCACGCCAGAATCCGATGGGATGAGGTGGCCGAACGAGTGCCCGCCTTCGATGGCGACGACGTGCGTCTTCGGTACACCAATGCTGGGGCCGATAGAACCTTCCGCATCTTCTTGGATTCCTGCCTGAACGTCCGGATCTGCTCTCATAGATAGACCCAGGCCGTAGTTCCTGATCGTTCGCAGGTGGTCACCAGCACGGGCCGTCATACCGCTCTCGAAGCTTTGCATGACTCGCAGGCTCGGCAATGGTCCACGGAGCGGCACCAAGCTATCTGGGCTACTCTCGCCGTCTGCAATCTCCTGCGCTGATGCGGCGGTGCTTGCGCTTGACAACGTTGCCGGAGAGTCGAACGTAATCCCTGGTCCGAACGGGTTCTGACTTGAGTGCATGCTCGCCTCCGTCGACGAAGTTGAGCCATCTTCGCCGAATGCTGAGAATGAGGCGGAACTGGCAGACATGCTTGGCGCAAGCGATCCGTCCGGTGACAGCAGGGAGGGGCTAACGGTTCCCCGGCCCGGACTCATGACTTCGCTCAGTGGATCGAGGATAGGAGCGGCCTGAGGAATGACGGCGGCCATCTGGGCGAGCGACATCGGAGTCATGGGGCCATCAAGTCGGGGGGACGGAGCTCCATGCATGTCTCCGCCAGAGACCGTGTGCGAATGCTGGCGCTTAGTCAGGGCTTCTGCGCTTCCGCCCGGATTTGGGCTACGACTAGAGGAGGTCGAGGCGGACGCGATGGAGGGAACACCATTGAAGTCCGAGTTGGACCGGCTCTTGCGAAGTCGGTTACGAGACGGATCCACAGATGCAGGGATAGCAGGAGTTCCTGCGCTAGGAGGCGTCTTCGTGCCAGGGTATTCCGTATATGTCTGAGGAGTGCCCTTCTGCCAGAGAGACAGGCGCATCATCGAAGACCGGGGCTTGATTGTCTTGCCTCGAGGACTCTTCTGCTGGGCACTAAGGCGCTCCACCATGTCCGGGGACGCTGTCGCCCCCTTGGTGCCATCCAAGCCTGCCTTGATACCAGGCTCCGCTGGAGCGGTGGTACCACGAGGTCTAGGTGGAAGGTCAGCTCGGACACGGAGAGCGAGCTTGAAGCAAAAACTGACTCTACTCTGAACATAGGCTTGCCAAACTGGTTGTTGAAGCCGGTGATAGTGTACAAGGTCGTCAAGTTCTTGTTCAAGCCATGAGCCTCGTTGAACCGCTTCTTCAGTTCTTGAGCAGCCATTCCGGAGGGCGTGGCGACGTATCGGCCACCCGCTGTAAATGAAATCGGTTAGTTTCATTTGTCATACGTAAATGAAGGGAAGGGAACGTGTAACGGCGCCCAATGGGAATGGAGGATGAGTCAGGAGATGACACTCACGGTCGGTGACAAAGTCCTTCACGAGTTCAGGGTCCATGTCGGCTACGTTGACTATGTGGGGCGAGTCACACCCGTCATTGATGGACAGCGAGCTGATGACCTTCAGCGGGCCAGCCCGGGGAAGATCCGGATCGGTGTGGTCTTCTTGCGTAGGCGGGGATGCTGCGGCCACCGACGGTAAAGAAGCTGTATTGACAGCGGTAGCTCCTGTCTTCGTATCCTCGGTCGAAGGTGGGTATGTGGGTGGAGGTTCGAGACCGGGAGGCAGGGCGGGTTGGTACGGCACGCCGTTCTGGGCGCCGTGGGTGTTCATGATAGAGATGTGGGCAGTGGGTGTGAATTGGGAGGTACAACAGATTCCGGAAGAGCAATAACTAGCGAAGCATGTGATAACGAGCAAATGGACGCGGTGTGTGCGAGGGAGATTGAGAGGAGTGAAAGGCTCTGCGGCAAGTGCCGAACACACGTCTCAGTCCACGCAGTGGTTCCTCGCTTTTGTGTCTTCTTCGCGTCCACCCCCATCTGTCTAGCACATCATTTCGCTCACAGACTCGGCTACATGGCGTCTCATCATTCTACCAACCTGCCGCAAGCGATTGGCGGCGTGTATACCGCTCAAGCCTCCATTACGATCACTGCTCCCGTCGCCCGGGTATGGGAAGTCCTCCTTGACTTTCCTCGCTATCCAGAATGGCGAGTCCATGTCTGTGATCAACAAAAGACTGTTCTCATGCCTAAATTATGCTCAGGAATCCTTTTGTGTGAGTAGCTGCGTTCGCTCGGTGCTCGCGGCCTTCCGATGACGTCCTCATGCCTGTGCCACGCAGCCGTGCTCAAGTTATAGTGGACAAGGCCGAGCATGCTTTGCCGGACCAGACACCAACTGAGCGCTCACTGCTCCTGATGACTGTGGACATGTCGCCTACCTCGACTACGCAGACGCTCGAGACTATCACTGCTGTCGACCATACCCAGCACCGCGTCGCGTGGCGCTTCCTCAGCCCGGTCCCACGCTGGTTGTTTGACGCGGAGCGCTGTCAAGCGTTGAGTGTGATTGAAGATGGCGGAGAATCTCGTGTGCTCTATGAGAGTCGGGAGGAATTCTTCGGTATTGGGGCTCATCTGGTCAAGTGGTTTGTCGGTAAGAATGTTGTGCGAGGATTTGAGAACACGGCTTTAGCACTCAAAGAAAGAACGGAACGTGCATAAATTTTTTGACTTGCTATTCATATGGTGTGCTGCTCCACTCAAAGCTATTGCTCAACAAGTCCCGGTGGCCGGTATAGCGGAAGTTTTATTGTATCGCAGGCCGTCTCCTTGCATGGTTGAACTAGATTTCTAGAATACAACGCTGGGATTGAAGGAGCGCGTTGAATGCAAATGAGTTGTAAACAAATGCCGGGGTGTAAGTGATGTCTAGTGTAATCTATCCTTCAATCTCCAAGTCGCTGTCGTCTTCCTCCGCCCCAGGCTGAGAATCAGGTGGTATGACCTCGAGATCGCTATCGCTGAGGTCCCTGACCGAGCCACCCTGCTTAGCGCGTGGAGGCGTGCGGACTGTGGTCTGCTTCTTCCCTGGTCGGGGACCAAGCTGAATGCTACTCCGGGAAGATTGGATCGCGGAAAGATTTGCGAGCTGCGTGATACGCATCAGTCAGGCGGCATTATCAGCAGAAAGCAGAAGCAGGAAAATCGACCTTCCTCGCAAGGTCCTCCTCCGTCGGCTGATGTTGACCTCGCTTGGCTGTGGGGTCGAATCCGAGGTGCTTGACCATGGTCGCCGAGAACGCATTCTTCCTGCCTGGCTCTTCGTTCACGGCTTCGTCCTCCCCTTCCTTCGCTTTCCCCTTTCCCTTGAGTTTCTCGCCCCGGAGCTCCAGCCCGCGATCCCGTGCTGTGACAACTGCACGCATGCCGTGCGTGTCGCGGCCAGCCAAGCTTCGCAGCATCTTGTCGGCTTCGGCGTCTGCCCGCTTACGTGCCGCACGAGCCTGCTCCTCTCGACCCATCGACTCGGCAACAGGCCGCGAATTCCGGGAGACAACGTGACCTTGTACGACGTATGTTGCACCACCGCCGTCGCCTTCGAGTTGTCGCTCGCTGGCGCCATCGGCTGGTCGAAGTCCCCATTGACGCGAGGGGTCATACGCAGACTTCTTGCGCCCCATAGTCGAAGCCGAGGCCAATCCAGTGGTGCTTTGGAAAGACTATCAGTACATGATCAGAAGAGGATAGAATTATCATACCCTGTGGAGAACTCCGCACGGCCAGAACGTCTTTGCTGCACAGCATTCTGCACATGGTAGTCGCAGACATCGCTTGTGCGCTTATCCGTCCACGAGCCGCATGGCTTGCCATCCTTCCGCTTCACTGTGCAGATGCCAAGGTCCTTCGCATAGCCAAGTACCATCGCTGACTCAGCACTCTCAGGTGTGATGCCGAGTACGTTAGTCACTGGATGCGGGGCGTCGTTGGATTTCTGGACATGATAATTAGCAGAGTTAAAGGCTCTGTGACAGGTAGGACATTACTTGAAATGGACGGAGGACTCGTGGGTTCAACAGTGCGACGACGCTCCCCTCGCGCAGTGCAGCCATCTGCTCAAAGGCACCTTTACTGCCCCCACGATACACTCGCTCCTTCTTGCCGGTCTCCGAATCCACTGCGTCCTTGATGTCCTCGGACTCGAAAAGCATCAAGTTGAGGAACGCGTCCCCACGAAGAGCCGCCTTCCCGCCCGTTGCAGACGATGCCGAACGTGCACCAAAGTCGATGAGCTTCAGTGTCACGTACTTGCGACCGCTGCGAGGCGGAGGGGCTTTGCCTTTATCTTTGCCCTTCTTTGTTTTTGGCCTCGCAGCAGATGTGGACACGAACTCATCGTCGCTTCCACCATCATCCTCTGCCTCCCGCGTGATCCCGACAGGAGCCTTACTCATGCGCACGGGGAGGCGCTCGGCAACCACACCTATAATCACGTAGTCACCCTCCACGGGCACGTCGTACGCTTGCTTATTGGGTTGTAGTCGGACAACGCTGTACAGCAGAGAAGGAGACAGGAAGTAGCGTCCCAGCATGTAGTCTTGAAAGTCGTTGTACGAAATCGATCTCGATCTGCAAGTGTGCTCAACATATCATCCATATTACGTCGTGACTGAGGACATACTTGAGGCGGATGCCAGAGTACGGCTCGAGTTCGTCAAAGTTAGGATCACCGATCGGAGGGTTGTGTTCAATAGGCCCGATCTCCAGGTTCTCGACAATCGCGAGATCGTTATTTCTGACAGAAGAGCCGGCAGCGAGGCTGCCGGGGAGGATAGCCGGTTTCGCAAATGAATTGGAACGCACTGCGGCACGCTCCGCTTCCACGTTGGTTGAGGCACGATGCAGAGAGTTGAGTTTGTTGACAAGCAAAGAAGGAGCGGGCTTGACGTGTTGCACTTCGTCATTCTTGGGCTTAGATGTAGAGGCAGATGGTAACGCCAGCGCACGCAAGGGCGGGTCTCGCCGAACGTTGGATTGGTGTGCAACCTTGCGCTTCTCTTCGTGAACATAAGCGTGCGATACTCAACGTTAATAGGCGGTACACACTAGGAGAAGGTGTCGAGGGGGCCAGCACACCAGCTGCTCGCTTGCGCTTGGGACTCTGCGGCGGCGGTGGAGGAAGCGCGTTCTTCGCGGAGGGTAGCTTGGCTTGCAGGAGCGCTATTTGCCGCTGAATATCTGCTTCTTTGCGCTGCTCGTCAAGCTGACGGCTCAGAGTTGAGTCCATTAATGAGAGATATCAGCACTGTTGTGATGGTCTAAGATTGAAGACGCGGGGGGTGTTGCGATGCGGGGTGGGATGAGCGCGTCAAAGGTCGTGAGCGCGTCCAGGAGAGTTGATCGGTGGCTGTGCGAGCGCTTGTTAACTTTTTCGTCTTCCTCCACCATGCCTCGAGCGACGACCGACCGCTTTGTACGAGCCCACGAGCCCTCAGCCAAGGCCTCGTCTTCAAAAGCTGCTTCAACATCAGACACTTCCTCATCCGCTGTGCACAACCCGATTTTTAACACAGAACGGTTTGGTCAGCACATCTTGAAGAACCCGCTTGTTGCGCAAGGGTGAGCGAGTTTCTGATATGGGTCGAAAGGATTGTCTGAACTGATATAGGATTGTCGATAAGGTGCGCTTGAACAGACGATGAGAACACTCTCGATTTGACGGATAATCGTTCTATCTCTTCGGACCCCGTTGCTTGACGGTGAGCGTATTTCTAATCCCCCCATACATGATGCTGTACTAGTAATTTGCGTTCGAATGTCGTCGCCCTATCCCAAACGGGACGCTTGCCGGCGTTTCGGGGGTAGACGGCTTGAGACAACTCTACTCTTCTGAGCCTTCGCGCATTGTGCTCCCTTATAACTTGGAGCTCACGGAAGTTTTTACAGATGTAGGCCAACCTTCGACCGACCGATAAGGTGCTCGAAGTAGGTCCTGGTACCGGCAACCTTACGGTTCGCATACTCGAAAAGGCCAAGCATGTCACTGCAGTGGAGATGGACCCTCGCATGGCAGCTGAGTTGACAAAGCGTGTTCAGGGAAAGTAAGAGCCGGTTTCCAACGATCAAAATAATTGAATCTGACATGTGCTATATAGGCCCGAACAACGAAAACTGGATATTATCATTGGTGACTTTGTCAAAGCCACCCTGCCCTACTTCGACGTCTGCATATCCAACACCCCATACCAGATCTCATCACCCCTCGTCTTCCGACTGCTCTCGCACCGTCCCCTGTGCAGAGTAGCCATCCTCATGTTCCAGCGAGAGTTTGCACTCCGGCTGGTCGCCCGGCCTGGCACCGAGCTTTGGTCCCGTCTCAGTGCGAACGTGCAGCTCTACGCGAAGGTCGATCATATCATGAAGGTCGGCAAGAACAACTTCCGGCCGGCTCCGAACGTCGAGTCGAGTGTGGTGCGGATTGCGCCTCTCGATCCGCCGCCACCAGTCCGGTTCGAAGAGTTCGACGGCCTCACTCGCATTGTCTTCTCACGGCGCAACAAGACCATACATGCTGGGTTCCTTGCCAAGGGGGTCATCGAGATGCTGGAAAGCAACTACCGAACATGGTGCTCTGAAAACGACAAGGTCGGTCCGCTTCATAACATCATACGAGGTTTCTTCTTAGCTCATGTTGACTGCAGATGATTGAAGATTCCCTTGACATGAAGACCAAGGTCGAAGGGATCCTCCGGGCAACCGATAACCTAGAGAATCGTGCAGCCAAGATGGACGTTGATGATCTTCTCAAGTAAGACCTCGTTCGCTTAGGGTGATCGCCTCAGCTGAACACCACACAGCTTGCTATCTGCGTTCCATGAAGCCGGGGTACACTTTGCATGAGTGTGCATAATCCAGCTCCCTCACGATATCGACGGTTATCCCTTACACGATACACTGTTTCCTGGCTTGCTATATTTTGTTATGCTATCCTGGGTGCGACTGCTGATTCTACCACTTTCGTATCGTACCTAAAACCCACCTCGTGGAAAGAGTAGTGCACGAGTGGCTTTATTTCTACCCAGGATGACGCATGGCATGCACGAGGCGGAGACAGACGCGTCTCCACTGCATCAAGTGTCTTTCTCCTACATACCTCCACCATGGATCTCGATGATTTCGAGTCCCAAAATGTTGGCTCGGCCACGAAACTGGATGACAAGTCGCCCAAGGCTGCTCTTAGGTATCTCGATGCGGAGTGGTGGGTGCAGTCATCCAGGTCAGCTCGGTGGATGGACCTCTTGGGCGATTATGCCGGGGCGGAGCCCTTTGTCATAGATGGTGAGCTTGAATCAGTGCTACTAGCAATACCTTGACATTGCAGTCTCCCTATAGGTGACTCGTTGATCCAAATGGTCTTGGACGACCAGTTACTTGCTATGGGAAAGGCGGGAGGTGTGTTTCTTCGAGTATGTATATCGCACGTATTGGCACCTAATGCACCTTTCAGATCCCAGCTTTCAACTTGCTCACGCCATGTATCGGCTGGAACGCATCTTAAACGAGTTCACCGCCCAATCCGCGGTCTTCGATGTCGTGTTCTGGAGCGAGCTCCGACATGTCACCATCAGGACCGGAGACGTTCCTTGGGTCACCCAGTCTCGAGCGTTGGCCCGTGCTCTCTTGATCCAACATCTTCACTCCCTGGGACTGGAGGTCATACACTTTGAAAGCCTCGAGGATCCTGGATGGCTGAAGTACAAGTCAACGAGGAAGGTGTGTCTAGTCCATTCATCCCAATCTGTCAGGTGTTTTGACAACATCTTTAGCCTATGTTTGTCATGCTTAATGATGGCAGCGTCCTTGAAAAGGGCAACTGGGCCGGGAGCGAACAGGGTCTGCTCATTCTCCGCACTTTCATGTTCGACATTCTGGCGTCCGGTGTATCAGTGACCTTGCTCCAAGGATGCGAGTTCCGGAACTCCAAGGTCAGTCGTCTTCTCTACTCACGGAGTATGTCGCTCATATGCTGTATCAGATCCTATCGTTCGTCTTCGAACAGCGATTCGATTTCAACGCTCGCCAGCGTCTGTCCTCCGTTCTCTGGGAAGTCGCCGCTAACGCGAAGGCTTCCTTGGGCACGCAGGAGGTCGCTCGCCTGTCGAAGACTGCCGATAAAACGGCAGTCGTCGATCTAGATGATGGTCTTTTGCGGTTGACAAAGGTCTTTGCCAGCAACAAGCCAGACTCGACCTTGTGTGCTCTCTTGACACTGTTTGTGGGGCACTGCATTCTGCTTCCGAGCATCCCAATAGCTACCAGAGCTCAGCATTTGCCTTCTCTGGACTCGGAACTCATTGCCTGCATGTCGGAGAAGTTTTTACCTGAGCTATTCTCCACGATCGAGTCCCTTTCTTCCCCAACTTCAAGCCGATGGCTTGACATCGACGGCCGCCTCTTTGTTTCTCTGGTTCACTTCTCCATGTCCACAAAACAGACTATACAGTCCGCTATCGGGACTGCAGCTGCCTCGAGGCTTGACACCATCTTGTCTTCAGCTGGGATTGCGACCAACCTCGAGGTCCTCCGCACCAAGTACGAGCTCGGGTCGGAGACTGCGGAGGCGAGCGAGGACCGACCGCCTTCACCGCGTCCACTTCTCTCGTTCAACCATCCCGTCTTCGACGATGACTTAGCGTCGGTGAATGTTGACGCAGATGTTGAGTCATCCGATGACGAGGAATCCTTCGGGAACCACATGCACTTCGGTGAGGGCACCGTGTTCAAGGACACCGCTCACTGGCACAACCACAAGCGAGCGATCTTGCCAAAATATCTCGGCGGTGAGGATCCACGTCCGACGGACGCGTGGCAGCGACGCAAGAAGATGCGACGGGACCAGATCTTCATGGCCCGCATGAACAAGCATGCACACACCCTGACGGGTGCACTCGGCGTTCAACTTCAGCGCCAGGTCATCCCAATGGCCGCGCGCAGTGCGAAGCAGGGCAAAGAGACAAAACGACCTGCTCATGCCACCGTCTCGGATGATGCACCCGCAGATGCACGGGAGAAGAAGGGCAAGGGCAAGAAGGAGAAGGAGCCCAAGCTGTCATCTGCCGACAAGCTCCGACAGAAGATCAAGGTGGAGAAGGAGACCAAGTCTGTCGACGAGCTGGCCTCTTGGTGGGACGAGCAATTGGTCAAGATGTCAAAGATGACTCTTGCCGAGCGGATCACGTACACCGAGCTCCTGCAGCGGAGTGCCAAAGCCAAGGAGGGCTGGCTCGCCGTGGAGATCCGAGTATGGCGTCTGCACCTCGAACTCTCAGATTGGGTCTCTCAGCCTGACGAGCAGCATAACTCTGTTCGCGACCGATTCTCTGTGAGTGTCATGCGACTCGTCAAGGACATGTACGAGATGTCTCCCGTCTCTCCGGCTATCCTTCGAGTGCTCGCATCCGTCCTCACGTCCCTTGGTTTTGATGTCTACATTGCCTCATTTGAATCTCCATTCGAATCCGACCCATCCAAAGTCGACAAGTCAGACCGCAAGCTCAGGTTCGATTTCATCAAGCTCATCAAAAAGTCCGGGTCGTCAGTGCACAAGTTCCTCAAGATCCGAGAGCATCCAACTATCTGGCAACTTCGGCTGTTTGGGGAGTTCCTGGATCGGTCCATGGACAGCGCGTCCGACAGGCGTGTTCTGTTCAAGCCAGACGCTTGGCAGAGGACGGTCCTGGACTGCCTCGATGATAACGGCCACTCGGTTCTCGTAGTTGGTGGGCCCTTTCTTGGCCATATCCTCGTGGGGGTACTCACAGACATCAATTAGCTCCGACCAGTGCTGGGAAGACGTTCATCTCGTACTACGCGATGGAGAAGGTTCTTCGGGACACAGACAACGGTATCCTCGTTTACGTCGCTCCCACCAAGGCACTTGTCAGCCAGATCGCAGCTGAGGTCTACGCACGCTTCAGCAAAAACCTGACGTCGGGTATGTGAGGCTTGTTCACCGGATGGAGGTGCCTGCTAATGCCTGTATCAGGCTCTCTGTGGGCGGTTCACACCCGTGACCACCGGATTCACGACCCTCAACATTGCCAGATCCTCATCACAGTTCCCGAAGTGCTGGCTATCATGCTCTTGTCACCTCCGCTAGCTCGAGTCTGGACACCTCGCATCAAGCGGTACGTGAACAACACACCATGAAGACCACGAAGCTGATTGCGATCGTATAGCGTCATCCTCGATGAGATCCACTCCATTGGACAGCAGGAAGGCGGAGCGGTTTGGGAGCAGATCATCCTTCTTGCACCTTGCCCAATGATGTGAGCTCGTCTTTCACAGTCACTCCCATTCTCTCACACAGCAATCCAGTGGTCTATCGGCGACGATTGGCGAGCCCGAGAAGTTCAACAAGTGGCTAGGCTCTGTGCAGGAAGCACACGGTTACCGGCACACCTTCATCGTGCACCCGCATCGGTACTCCCACCTACGCAAGTTCATCTATGTCATCGGCCCGGAGCAGAAGCCGAACATCTTCTCCGGTCTCGACGTCCATAGCTCAACTCAACGGGCTCGGCTCATCCATCCCATATCTGCCCTGTCGTTCGGAGCGCGTGGACTTCCCGGCGATCTCGCCTTGGAATCCACCGACACGATCAGTTTGTACGAGGCCCTCGCAACATGCCAAGACCAACTTCCAAATATGAACATACCCGCACTGGCACCGCTCGAGTTCTTCAAGGACAAGCAGTCACTCCTCACGCAGATAGATGTGATCAACTACGAAACCGCCCTCAAGAACGTGGTCGTTGAGCTGATGGCATCTGCCAAACCTGACGATACCACGGCGCCGATCAACAAGGTCGTGAAGTTAGTGGAGGACCCGACCTTGTCAGCAATGTCAGCAAGTCAGCTGAACACAGTGCCAAAGAAGGAGATCTTCAAAGGTACATTCGTCACTGTTGTGCACCGGTATACTCCAACGTTGACTCCAACATTAGGAAATCTCATTCACCTTGTTTCTGACCTTCACGTGAGCGGAGACCTGGTACGTGCCCCTGCTAGGACTCCTGCTCGTGCTTCCTCAACCAGTAATCTTCAGCCCGCCATCCTCTTCTCTTTCGACCGCAGTATCTGCGAGGTCATCGGAGCGAATCTTCTAGAGGAGCTCGTCCGCGCCGAGACCAAGTGGAAGGACAGCAGTCCAAAATGGCAACGCAAGCTCGAACAATGGGAGCAGTGGAAGTTGCGTTCGAAGGACCGAGCCCGAGAACGTGCTCGTGCGCGCAAGCCTAAGAAGACTCCAGAAGGCGAGGAAGGCGGAGCCGCTGATCCTTCCGACTTGCCGGACATGTCATGGGAGGCCTCTTTCCAGCCCGATGATCCGTTGGTGTCACATCGTCCTAAATCATCACATTTGATCTAACGGTGCTGATGCAGGCTTCCTCAGTTCTCGTTCGCTGGTCTGGGCAAGTACTCTCGAGACGAGCTGGACGAGGACATCGAGGAGCTTCGTCGGTGGTCAGGCGTCGCCGATTGGATCTTGGCAGCGTTGTCTCGTGGCATCGGCATCCACCATGCTGGTATGAATAAGGCCTATAGGAGTCTGGTGGAAAGGTGAAGATACTCCGTCCTCATTTGAGTGTGCCCCTGAACACCGTTTCATTGCAGCTTGTTCCGCCAAGGCTTCATTCGCGTCATGATAGCCACAGGTTCGCACTTCACTTACTTCATATCGTCGTTCACTAATGTTTCGGTCAAAGGTACTCTGGCTCTCGGAATCAATGCACCAGCCAAGACCTCTGTCTTCTGTGGCGACTCACCTTGGCTGACCGCTCTCATGGTCAGTACTGAGTGGCCTGATAGCATGAGAGTCGAGCTGACGTCACAAATTTCAGTATCGTCAATGCGCAGGTCGAGCTGGTCGCCGTGGCTTTGACCTTCTGGGAAAGGTGGTCTTCTACGGCATTGCTATCGATCGCATCTATCGTCTCTTACTGTCGAAGCTGCCTTCCATAGGCGGAAACTTCCCTCTGACTTCCACCATGACCCTGCGGCTCCTCAACCTCCTGATAGGATCCAACGACGCACCTGTTGCTGTCAACGCGATCCGAAGTCTCTTGACGTTGCCTCAGATCAGTGTCTCGTCTCAGAGTGGACGGGACCAGATCTTGCACCACCTACGATTCAGCATTGACTACCTCCGGAGGTCAAAGTTGCTGGACAAGACGGGGATCCCTCTCAACCTGTATGGCATCGCAGCACATCTCTACTACACGGAGCCTGCGTGAGTGTGGTGCCTCGTTCACATGGCCTTTCCAGGTACTGATACCACCGCAGAAACCTCGCACTGGTCGCCTTATTTCGCGCCGGCATATTGCATGAGATATGCAACCAGACAAGCTTAGAGAAGGCCAAGAAGGATCTGGTCGCTCTCTTTGCCAATCTCTTCGAACGTCGATACCTCCCCCGGGCCTTCTTTGACAAGGAAAGCCTCGAGGAGGTCACGAAGAAGTCACCGTCCGTTGTGATTCTACCGCCTCTGAGTCAACGCGCCCGTCGGGTTCTTGCTGCTCACGATAATGAGATCCTGCGCGTCTTCACCGACTACGCCATCTCATACACGGCCAGGCATTTCGAGGCGCTTGGAGCTGACAACGAGTTGCCGCTGAGCAAGAAGCCCTTGGCAGTCCAGGATCCCGCAGCCGACTCGCCGTTCTTCCAGCATCTCGAGAGCACTGCGATCCCTGTCCAAGTTCGATCGCCGTTTGTCGCTACGTCCGGCCTTTCGGATCGCTTTGAGTCTGTGGAGGAGCTTACGCAGTCTGCCCGCTCGGGATTGCACTTGGACAAGAATGCTATCCCGTCAATGTGCGAATTCACTGGAGGCGACCGTCGCCGGGGCGTGGACAGATCTCAGATACTGAACGCATGGGCGCTCGATTTCATGAACCACGGTCAGGTCCTAGCTCTGGAGAGGGCCAACGGCATCCGCAAAGGAGAGGTTTGGTACATGCTACAGTCGTTCGATCTGGCACTCATGACGTGTGTACGCTTTCCTCGGTCTTGCCTGATCATGCAACTCATAGCCTTTGCAGAGTTCGAGGTGTCATCGAGCAACTTCTTGTTCGCGCTGAGAAGACGTACGCGGCAGACGATGACGATGAAGATGGAGCCACTCAGGCCGCCTCAGAACTGGACTCTGTCGCTGTGGATAGCGGTTACGGGACGGGATCAGTCGGCGCCAGCATAGCAGACGACGACAACAACGACGGTCCCGAGCTCAAGCGTCCGCGCATGGTTAGCGATCGAGACTGGCAGGTGTATGTGGTGGTAGATGCGACGACCAGAGAGTTCAACGAGAAGTTCAAGGCTATGTGGGCATAGACAACATGTATTTCATCTTTTGTACAATGCATCTTCTGATACTCTACGGACATGCCTCTTCTAGGATACGAATGTCTGTGAGCATATCTTATCCAAAGGGTCAGTGTATGCGGGGAAAGCGCAGGATCGGGTACGAGAAAGGGGACGATAGTCGAACTGTACGCACCCATACACGATTGCATGGTCCGCTGCATAGCTTCAGAATGGCAGGCTGATCGAACTTGCTCGTCGTGTGGTTCCTCCGCAATCATCGTCATTATATTTTTCTGGAAATTGGTAGCAGTTAGATCTGCAGATAGAAAAGCTATCACTCTCACCACGAAGAGTTCCTCGTGACCCAGCTGAGCTAGGATTGCACGCTGCATGTCTTCATGAGGTGCGAGGTCTTCAAGAAGTACGTGCTGAGCGGCGTTCCTGTCGATGAGACTGTCAGAGAATGTGATGGATGATGGAGAGACAGAGAATGTACCAATTGGCGAGAGCCTGAGCGAAGACTTGCTTCTTCAGGACACTCTAAGGATGACGAGTAGGTCAGCCCTCATCTTACCCGATCCTAACGGACGACTTACCATGTTGGCTAAATCGAGCTTCATCTTCTTGCAATGAGCAGCTTCGGCTTCCTTTTCTTTCTGTGTCTGGCTCTCTATGGGAGGTTCAAGCATGAGACACATGCATGTATGCGTCCGATTCGCATACCTTTGAGGCGCTTCGCAATCTCCTTCAAGGTACTTTGAGCATCGGTTTCGAGTATCTTAGATGGGCGGCTACTGCTCAAGTCCTGTAGTACACATACAGGTCGTCACTGCCAGTCGATTGCGGAGAGAGCACTGGGCTGTCGCTCGTTGGCAGCTCCAACTTGGAAGAAGCTCCCTTCTTGCGAGACATAGAGGCGTGACTTTGTTTCGACGGATAAGGGCAGGTTACGACAGATGTTACGCGGACGCAGTGAAGACGGGCAGCAGGGTCGTGGAGCAGGAGAGAGGAGCAGTCCGACCCCGCGTCCGTGTCGCGCTACCACGACTCTACTAATGTCAAGATCTTTGGTACACTACACTACATTACATTACAACAAAGGCATTTTCGAATTCATGTGACCGCCCAATTTTAATCACTCACGATTACGAAACGCTCACAGAACAAAGTTCTAACTGGATCCCCCTTGGGTTCATCCATCTCTTGCGTCGACTGACGCGCACTATCGAGGGGTGATGGCAGCGGTAATTCTGCAAGCTTTCGTCCCGATGGGAGTAAGCGACGTGTGGAATCATGATCCTCTTCTTGTTTGACGATCATACCGGTAGAGACTTCAGTCCAGGGCGGCCATAAGTCAACTCGGCTATGGTGTCGGTGGAGATCTTGAAGGCAAGTTTCCGCAGAGACACTCGCTACGGTTCCATTCGGACCCAATCCAAGGACTAGGAAGACCTCATCGTGCGTTCGTATGCTCGTAGCCACGGTGGTGGTCGTCCGGTAAACCCGCTCTACCACCGCCCTCAGCAGTACGGCTCGTGGCGGAGGGTCGAACGACGCAAAGCCGCCTTTGCCCTTGGCAACGCGCACTACGTTCCTTATCCGTACTCTAATCTCTGGTGGCTCCCCGGTGCTCGATCTTCGTGTCCGATCCAGAGCTTGCCTCTCGGAACCCCAAAGAGTATTGCTCTGTCGCGCTCGTGCCAATGTCTTCCTCACCGTCTCTGCCATCCCTCCCTTCATGAGCGATGCCTTGTCGCCCGGCTTGCGAGGGCTTTGACCCAGACCAGCGACTATGGGCCGCTGAGAAGGAGGAATGTAGTCCGTCCCACCGGTTTGTTCGAGCGCCAAGGACAGGAGAAGCGCGGCACCGTCGGCAGACAAAGGATTCATGGCTCGTGCGATGTTAAGAGTACTTGGCGTCTTCAACTTCCGATGAGGAGACAGGGGACGAGGAAGTTTCGGAGGCGCGATCGCACGCATAGGAGTGGCGGGAGTAGAAGGTACGATGATGGGAGGTTTAAGAGACTTGAGCTTCGAAGGGGGCTTGATTGAGGATCCTGGTGTTGCGATGGTGGGGGTATGAAAGGTATGCAAGTTTCGTGACGTTGTTGGGGTGGTAGGGGTGTCACCTCGCTTTGCAGGTAGAGGAAGAGCAGATGTCCGAGGAGTCCTGGACAAGGTCGATAACCGTAGACCCGGTACCTCGCCATGCTTTCGGCTGGGTGTCTGTAGCGGGAGAGGAAACGCTGGTGCTTGGAGATGTCTCATCCCGGATGTGCCTCTGGAAGGCCCGTCTTTGTTTACAAAAGGCTGAGTCGGTGGCACAGTTTGGACATTCGTAATGGTGAACTTTGGTGCTGCTAGAGCCTTTAGCTGGCGATCCTCAAATGTAGGTCTTGCATCGACCCGAGAGCTAGACGCTGTTGTAGCATCGTTCGCAGAACGCCGGGAACCAGATGGCTCGAAGGCAGATAATGCATGGAAATCACTCAGTGCATTCGTGGTCGTAGGGACGTTGTGTTTAGGTTTCTTTCGAGCAAACCCATCGGCAGCGACAAGAAGGTTGGGCCCTGAGGTTGATCCTCTACGCTTCGTCTTGTGGGCGTCCTGAGCAGTCCATGACGTTGGTCAGTTGACCCTCGTGCGAAGTGCAAGGGCACAAACTGAATCCGAACCGGGTTCTTCCATGTTGCTATGCGTGAGCGTGAAGCCGGGGTGTGCAAGCCGGACGATGATGACAAAGAGTCTGTCAAGACGAAGCAGCACTTCTTGTCACGGGACCGCGACGCGCGTTGTCCTCTGATTCTGTACTCAAAGTCGCAGCAATGAGGATGTGCTTTTGAGTCACACTATCAGTTACGAAGTTCTCCTCTACCGCTCCAAGGTCTACCGGCGACGTCGGATCGTCCTGGTCGCGATCACGGTCGAGATCTCATCCCGACTCTGCTGTGCCCTTCCATCCATGATATGCTGGTGCGAACCCCGCAAGTTGCTTCTCCGTAGGCCATATAAAGACCCATAATCAATCAACACACCTGTCCATCTACTCCTGCCACCATGGCGTCTCCCGAAATCGCTGCCCTTGCTGCTCCATCCAAGAATCTTCATCCATCCGTGGTCGACATCCAAGAGAGGAAGAAGGCGGAGCAACTCGCACAGCTCGCTCTCTTTCCCGAGTGGTCACTCAGAGATCCGTTACCTCCTGGGACAGCTGATGTAACCAATTTCGCCCATGCCGCACTATCTACGAAAGAGAGGGAAATCGTCAAGCAGGATGCTGTTTCCCTTCGTCAAGCGCTTCTTGGCGGCCAATATACGGCCGTCGAAGTTGCTAAGGCCGTCTTCCACGCGGCAGTGATCGCTCATCAGCTCACCAACTGTCTGACAGAGATGTTCTTCGACGAAGGGCTGGCGCGGGCGGAGGAGCTCGATGAGCACTTTCGGAGGACGGGTACGCTAGTTGGGCCTCTCCATGGGATACCCATCTCGATCAAGGATGCACTCTCGGTTCGTGGCAAGGACACATCTTCGGGTTATGTTGGATTCGCATTCAAGAAGTACGCTGCAACGGATGCTGTCGTCGTGCAGATGCTTCGGAAAGCCGGGGCTGTGTTGTTTGCAAAGACAGCCAATCCTCAGACTCTCATGGTGAGCCAGACGGATGCCATGCCTTGCTATCTCACTTATACAGGCACTTTAGTCGCTGGAGACGAACAACAACATCTACGGGCGAACCCTCAATCCTTATAATATCGCACTCACTCCAGGAGGCAGTAGTGGAGGCGAAAGTGCTCTTATCGCCCTTCACGGCAGTGTGATCGGCTGCGGAACGGATGTTGGCGGGAGTATCGTGAGTTCTGCGAGCTGGATCGACATCGTAGGTATTTACATATTCTGTCTTTCAGCGAGTCCCTGCAGCATACTGCGGGATCTACGGGCTGAAGCCATCCAACGGACGCACTCCAAGAGCCGGGATAGTTGCTCCTGGGAAGGGCATGGACGCCATTGTCAGCAGTATTGGCCCGTTGGCACGCTCGGTTCGAGACCTGGAGCTTTTCATGCAGGCCGTTCTCGACGGCAGCCCTTGGTTGATAGAGCCGCAAGCGCTGGAGATACCTTGGCGGTCGGACCTCGTTTCTCCGCCACCTATGACAAACGAGACGGCAAAGCCACTCTCCATCGCCATTATGGAAAACGACGGCGTTGTACGACCTCACCCGCCTGTCGCCAAGGCTCTCAAGGACGTGAAGTCGGCGCTCATCGCTGCAGGCCACGACGTTATCCAATGGGACCCCATGGGAAAACATCAAGAGGCGTTCGATCTGATATGTAAACTCTACTTCCTCGATGGCGCTGCGGAGAAGCGACAAATCATGCTCGACGCACACGACGTGCATGTGCAGCAAACGGACTTTCTGTTAGGCTTCTCCTCGGATCGATGTCTTACCGCTCCGGAGATATGGGACGTACATTTTCAGCGCGATATGTTCCGATCGGCACTCGCTGCCCACTGGATTGCCACCGGAGCTCGCACCAAGTCTGGTAGGCCTGTGGACGCCGTACTGTGCCCTGCTGCTCCAACACTCGCTGCACCGCACGACACCTCGCGCTGGGTGGGGTACGGCACGTACTGGAACCTAGCGGACTATCCGGGTGTTGTGTTCCCCGTTGGCCGTCATACAAGCGCGGACGACTACGCTGTCAACGAGCCTGGCTCGCTGCCCACCCCGCAAAGCTCTTTCGACGACTTTGTGCAACAACAATGGAGCCCCACTACATACGAGAACGCGCCCATCGGCTTACAGCTGGTCGCACGGAAGCTCAATGAGGAGAAACTACTCCATACCTTGGGCGTTGTCGAGAATGCCATCAAGGCGCACCGTGCCACAGTCACCAGTGACATCTGACAGAGTGAGAGAGATACATGGATGCTCGTCTCACGATTCTTGACCTCAATGTGCTGTGTGCACATGTCGAAGAAGAAGAGCGGACCTACCATGTGCATCGACCTCGGCGATGCGGTTCGAACAGAAGTTGTTGATGTGTACAAATTATTTGCGTTCGTGTATGCAGCTATTCGTACATGCGTGGCGGCTCTAGATCTATCGCGTCTTCCTCGCATCCGTGGTGGGTGCAGCGTCGATGATGTTCTGCTTCGCCTCAAGCTCTGCAGCCCACATTGCGGCACCAACCGTGTTGGTGAACGAGAGCACCAGCCCAATGAACGGGATCAGGTTCAAGGCAAGTGTCGCAGCACCGAGACTGAACACGCATGTGGTAAGCAGTCACGCAGTGATTGACAAATCAGCAAGACATACGCGGTGTACTCCGGGGCAAGCTTCGCCACGAACGCTTGCTTCTGCTGCTTGCTCAGACCTTTGAGCTGGAAGTAGCGAGTATGGAAGCTGGGACCACTGCGGCTACCTTTGAAGATACATGAGTATACTGACGAACCTCACTGCCGAATTCCAATCTTACCGTTGTATAGCAAGAAGAACACAGTGCCGACGACCGGAATAAAGTTCATCGGGAGTGTGACGAGGTACCTGTGAAGATTCATCAGTACATTTCCGAGCAGACTGTCGAGTTATGTACCGGATGATGCCATCGAACGTGAAGCCCTGGAGCGGGCTGACGAGCGCCTTGCCCACGACCCCACCGCCTGACGGCTGGCCAAGGCGTTTGCGACCGGATTTGACGAGCTCGCCCTGTCCATGCGCACGGAGTGTCGCATCGAAGACCTCGGTGAGAGCGGGCCCGAGGAAGAGCTGACGCGCAAAGAGAGTGAGGAGGAGCACGGACTCGGCCAAGACGAGTACGCCAGCGACGATCGGTGCGAGCGGGCCAGTGATGAAAACGAGGATTGCGACTTGCGGAATGTATGCCTGAAATGGTAGTCAGATCTGATATTTGTCCTTGGAGCATGGTTGTTCGTAGTACCACGAAGGCAACCACGGCAAAGACAGCAACAGAAACCAGAAGCGCCTTCCCAATTGCTCCGCGAGCGGCGTACAAAATGTTGGGGTCTTTGTATGACCAGTCAGTCTAGATCCTTCGCATAGTAGTGACATGGCTCACGCGAGATCGAGTAAACTAGTCCTCGAACAGGCCAGAACCACGCGCCAGAGGTAACGGCTTCCGTACTGTGCTGGCCGAACTCTACAACGCGCTCCTGGATCTGCTGGGTGAGCGGCGCGTGGCCGGCAGAACGATCTATAGGCTTTGTTGCGGGGGTTGACATGGTGGGGATGGTAAAGGTGAGTGTAATGGATTCATGCTACCGGAGCCTTTCAGGAGGAGAAAACCGTTGACGTCATGACGCATCTTTCGCGTGGCATGCGCATCTAGGCCCCGTTCACGTGCACAGGCGCAGATCATGCAACCGAATTCCATTTTGATGATGATGCATACATACATGCAAAGTGCAGAGCAAACCAAACCGATATGTCGTACACGCCCACTCATTCGTCCGTCTTCGCCTTTTTCGCCGCGCTCGCAAGCACTGGCACACCCGTACCCCGCTCGCCCGTGTGCTTGCTCCCGGCTGGCTCGATGGCTGCATGCTTTCGCTTGTCGCCCACCTCGGCGCCGTCGTCCCCTCCCTTGTTGTCGCGACCCCCTGTGCGAGCGCCCCCTCGGCCGCGTCCGCCCCCTCGGCCGCGTCCGCCCCCTCGGCCGCGTCCGCCCCCTCGGCCGCCACCGCCACCGCCGCGTCCACCGCCACCGCGACCGCCACCACGTCCACCACCCCGGCCACCGCGTCCGCCGCCGCTGGACTTATTTTGAGGGGTAGATGCACTGTTAAGCGCACGGGACGCCGCAAACTGTGCCCGCGAGAGCTGGAATGCGCGCTCGGGCTCCTCTACGCATATGTCCGCCTTAGAAAAAGGCGAGTGAAAAGAACTCGGGACTGACCGTCCGCCACGCCCCATGTTAGGTCCTTGCCGCCGACTGTCTTGAGCTTCTCGCGCACAAACGTGAGTTCCTCATCCGTGAGTGCACGGTCGAAGCCAACCAGCCCAGATGATTCGCCCTTGGTATACTGGATGAACGGAGCGCGGGCAAAGCGCTCCTTGAGCGGAGCCTAGGCAAGCATCAGCTCTGAGAGCGAAACAGAATCGGAGGCAGGATCTACCTTGATCTCGTCAAAGCTGAGATCTCCCTCGAGGCCGTCGAATTTGAGCGTCGCCTTCTTCACATGCGGGACGTCCTCATCCTTGACATGGCCCTTGCCCTCGCCGTCCTCATGTACGCGCACGCGGGTACCCATAAATTCGAGCCAGACCTCGGGCTTTGGCTTGTCCTTGTCTTCCGGACCCTTCTTCGCCTCCTTGAACGCGTTGAAGCCGCTACGTCCGCCGCCGCCGCCAGGCGCTGAGTTGGCATACGTCTCGCGACGGAACTGCGCCTTCGCGCCTGTAAGACCTTTCTCCTTGATCTTTCCCTCACAGTACGCGGTCTTGGTCATGATCTGAAGCGGGGCGCCATTCCAGACAGGGGCGGGGTCAGCCTTGAGGAAGGCACCGACGCTGCCGGCGTCAGAAAACTCGGCGAATACTGAGCTCTGAGGTGACGCAGGATGAGTTCAGGGATGGCGAACAGGTTTGCATCTTACTTACCTTGAAAATCTTGTTCTCGTCCCGACGCATGCGCACGGAGTTACAACGGCCGTACTTGTCGAAGAACTCCTCGAGCTCAGCCTGCAGCGTCGGCGTTTCGTCGCCAAAGCCTTTCTGCGACGTGCATCAGTGTCTCGTGTGTGGTGAGACTGCCTTCGCTCCGTACCACGTATACACTCCGCTCGAATTGGTCCTTAGGCTCGGTGACCTCGGTCCGGCGGCGAACCTGCGCACCAGTCTCGTCTACCTCGAGCTGCTGGCTACGTGCGCGAACCGCAGCGGAGACCCACTCGATGCCCTTGGCACCAGTGAGCTCACGTGCACGCTTAAAGGATGCAACAGTTGCGAGCGGGACCCAGTGCTCGGGGCTTGCGGTGTGGAGTGTCCACATAAACTTGTCGTACGGCAAGTTCGAGTCCGAGAAGTAGAACTCAACTACACAAGCGTCATGTTGAAGAAGCGACAGTAGCCTGGTAGGAAAGACGTACGCTGGCGTACGACTTTGTGCTGAAGCACATCATCCTCAGGGACAGGCAGCGCGCCATCCGCATTCTCCGCGGCCTTCAAGGCCTCGACGACTGCGGGCGCTGCGGCAGACTCTGCAGTGACGGCGGGAGCCTCGACAGCGGCCTCAGGCAGGTTATCCTCAGCGTCCATGACGAGGAAGGAGGAGAGACGGAAGAGTCAAGAACGAGTCGAGGCAGGCTCAGGAAACAGATTTGGCAATAGGCGCCGACCCTTCACAAGGCTTGCTTCTTACCTCAATCAGTCGCTGGGCACTCAGGGAAACGAGTTGGCTCCGGACGTTATGCAACTCAGAATGTTATATGACCGCTCGAACTGATCTCCCTGCTTGCACGACTTTCAACTTCTCGTCACACGCGCCAGGTCAATCCCGGCATATGTGGAAGTCATGCTGCATCTCTGACTCGAGCCCTCTTCCTCTGCGGCGTTCGACAGCGGCGTTTGATATCATATCATATCATATCATGCACGGGTCGGGAGGATGCCCTCCGAGTCCCATCGCTCGGCAGCCCCTTATAAACGTCAAGACTTAATGTAATTGCTTCTGCACCCATCAAGTTTCCCTCTTCCTCTTCATCCCGTCATGCCTCCCGCCGCCAGCTCTGTCACACTCGAGAATTTCGATGCCGTCGCGCAGACATTTGCGGACCGTGTTGTCAACACCATCGCCGCAAAGGAGGCCGCGAAGACTGCCGCCGCGAAGGCCTCCGAGACATTCCTCAGTACCACTTTCTCGACCATCAAGCCAGCGATTGGCCCGCTTCTAGGCATGCTTGCGCCGATGGGTGAACCACCTTTACTTTGAGTGTACTCGCCATCCGTACTAATGCTACATGCAGTGCTAAGTGCAGCAGGGTATCCTGGCCAGGAGGAGCGGGTCGAGAAGAAACTCGACCAGATCATCGCCAACCAGGAGAAGATGATGGAGCAGCTCGAGGATATCAAGGCTCAGGCCGACTGGAACAAGACGGTCACCCCCATCCAGGCCGCGGAGGACACACTCGACCAGCTCTACTCCAAGGTCCGCAACCTCAGTAAGTACACGAAGACGAAGGCGCGGGAGGACGAGCAGGCCGCACTAAAGAAGCGCATCCTCGACGAGGTCATTCCAGGGCTCGACAACATACACTACAACATGCTCGGTGGCAACCGCGCGGCGGACCCGCACCGGAAGGGCCTGATCACGCTCTACGTCCAAGAATGCCTCGCCATGTTCGATCGCGACGTCAAGTGGAGCATGGCGGAGTGCGCCGAGGCGCTTGATCGCTTCTTGGCCAGATACTTCATCATCCAGCACCGCGGTGCGTCTCGGTTTCACCTATAAAACCGTGTTCATACTCATAACCTCCTTACTACAGGACTTGCCTTGTGGCTTTCTGTACAAGATGCCGACGCCGAGGTTGACCCTCAGATCGATTCCGTTATCACATACCTGGATAAACAGCAGGCGCTCCTCACCACACTCGTCCCTGCTGCCCTCCGCTACTTCACGCAGACGACTGCCCCCGTCAGCTCTAAATATTTCTATATGATCGACCCCACGAGCGGCCACGCCATCATGACCTACCACTGGTACTCCCAGAGTGTCGCTGCCGACACGAAGAGCGATGACTATTGGCTCCGGAGCACGACCGAGCCCGAAGCCTGGACCGACGGCGAGCTCTACAAGCGCCGCGGGCTCCAGCTCCTCGAGTGGGAGGCCGCCGCCCCTGCGCCACGGGTCCTCAGGCTGCCTTCCGTCGCAGACACGTCGAACACGAAGATCGAGATGATCCACAACACATACCAGAACTCTGGGTACATCAAGATCATTGAGCCGCAGGAGAAGTGGCACTGCGTCGTGCGCCGTGGGCTGGACATCAAGTCCAACTACAACTGCCCGGACTTCGAGCCGCGCCGCCGGGGTTACGGCTCGACGGCGCGGATGCAGCTCGTGCCAGTCAAGGGTGTCGTCACCGATGGCATAGAAGATGTGCGCATCAAGCTCCGCCAGGCAGGCGACGAGTGCAAATGGTTTGCCTCGAAGGGCGTACAGGTGTTCAAGCTGCAGGAGGTCGCCGAACCTGCTCGTCTCACAGAGGAGAAGAAGGGGTGGTGTGTTGTTGCATGAGTCCGTCCGTCGGTTCAGGGGTTTTTTTTTTCTCTGGGAGGCGAGGCATGACCTCAGTAGATGTATCCGCTTCATCTGTACTTTATAGCGTGCACAGACATGCATCTAATATGTGTCGGAATATTATGTCTGTACGCCGCAGCAGACCCAGACACCACCTACGTTTGCTCCCGTCCACGCGCACAGCAGGCCTGCCCGATGGACGCGTCGACCTCCCTGGGGCTATTCTATCAACATCAGACACTGATCTTGCCGCAGTAGAGCCCTTCATTACATCGGACTTGCTAGCCTATTTAATCACTTCGCGGAAGTGCGAGGACACTATCTGCATGCTCCACCCTCCTGGATCTAGGATTTAATCTTCATACCTGGCAGCAAGCATGTCTCCCTCCTGAGTGAGCGAAAGAATGCGGACCAACAGCTCGCTGGGCAGCCAACTGAGCGGACCTCGACGCGGGTCACCGTTGCGATCTTTTCTGGCATCGATGATGCTCGCCATCTCTGCATCGACGTGGCGCAACATGATGGAGAGCACGGACTTGAGGCTTGAGAAATGTCCGAGCCGATCGTCGTGCAGAGCGGGCTCGTTCATGCTGTATGGTGGAACGCGCGTACGCCGAAGGTGGTCGATGAACTAGGGCTGAGGAAGAAAGTCGGAGGTAAGAAACAAAGACTTTCTTACCAGGTAAAAAACGGTAAGAAATGAGGTAAGAAACACCCGGGTCCAGACGGATGAACGCGTTCGCTAGCGAGCACGTGCTCTGCGCGTTCCTTGCTCCCAACCATTCCAACCCCAGATGTCGGGACAATCTCACATACAATGCAAGCAGAACTCCTGTTGCATTTGTGCTTTCTGATCTAAGACGACATCCAAACGCAACTACTGAAAAGCCTTTCCAATGCGAACGGCGTCAGAGCTCACTTGAACTGCATTTCCTACACAAACACCCTTCCTCACCGACGATCTTCTCAACTCTCTCGGAGCTGATAGATGTTAACTAGTGGCTGTTATATCGATATCCTGGGGCATATACGCTCCTTTCTTTAGCGTTGAAGGCGAGTCCCACATTCGAGTCTCACGCGAGTCCTCGGCCTTTATTGCGCAGGGATCGTCGCCGTCGACTCTCGCCGGGAAACGAAGCTCTTGTGGGAAGATGTACTGGAGAGACAACCTCTACGCACTTTGTACACCTCATCTTGGTGTACAGCACAGCGACCGCGCCGTTATCGTGACCACCTCTCGCAAGCTGATGTTCGGACCACTTGCTCCCACGCGAAGCGAGAGGAGCATGTCGCGTCTAGTAGGCTCCCGCGACATATTGCGAAGCGTAATGTCGCTTGATATGAGCCCGAATAGTTGCTCGAAGAACTACATTACCTCTCGCCATTTCAGGAGAGTATGGGCTTCGAAGTTGAAGGAAGTCGACGCCACCGCTGCAATATCCGGACATTGCGGACACCCTCCACTTCCGGAAGCTTCGACCTTGACGTCCTGTCTGGCATGTTTCGACGTCTGTTCGGCCCCTCCACGTTTAGTTCTATGCCTCCTGCGACTTATAAGAGCTGGCCCGTCTGAGCTCTGGTTTCTTCACTCGACCACCGAGCCTCTTCCGCCTTCCCCGCCTCCGCGAACATCCCTCTCGTCTCCCCTCCTCTCCCTCACTCGCTCAACCCCTCATCCAACCTCTTCTCACTCCGATCACCATGAAGTTCTTCTCGTTCGCCACCGTTGCGCTCGCCGCCGTCTTCACTGGCCGTGCCGCCGCCATCGACCCGGCCACGGTCGAGAACAACTTTTTGACGATCACGGACCTTTCGTCCAAGGCGAACACGATGGTCAACTCCATCACGGTCGTCAACGTCCTCTTCATCGGCCCTGTACGTCGGCGCCGCTGCGGCCTTGCCGCCTTCTCGTACTTACGGTGATATGTATAGCAAGTCGCGCAGACGATCAGCAACATCATCTCCGTTGCTGCTTCGGACACGCAGGCCATGCTGGTGAGTTGCTCCCCGCCGTAGTGGCAATCCTGGCGAGTTGGACTGACTTGTCCCTCTCAGACGCCGCCGAACGGCGCGTTCAACGACGTAGACGCGCAGGTCATCATCGGCTCGCTCAAGACGTTTGTCAAGGTTCACCAGGACCTGCTGAACACGGTCAGTCGCTGCTGCAGATACGCAGAGGCGGCGGACTTACATCACACTCGTGCAGATCATCGGCAAGCATGGCCTTCTGTCCCTGTTCGGCTTTGCCACTCCCGTCCGCCTGGCCCTCGTTCAGCTTGAAGCGACCGTTGACGTACGTATCCCTCGCTCATTTGACTCCTCCGCGTTGGACAATCATTTGACGCCTCTTCTTTGCAGTCGTTTGCTCTCGGTCTCATCGGTCTCATCCCGACTGAGAAGAGCGCTGCGATGGACCAGACCGGCTCGCTGCGGGCGACGATCGAGGTGTCCATCAACGTCTACCAGAGCTGAGTTCTCTTCGCAATGATCACCCTCGACAACCTCGTTCGCTGCGCCGCCCCGGATTGCATTGGAGTTGCCTCTTCGCATGCGTCCCCTTGTCTCTGTCTGTCTTTCTGATCCCGGATACGGATGCCTCGCGTGTACGCGCCAATACCATTATTTCCATCTGTTTCACACCCGTGTGAACATCGACGTACATCCGGCTGCTTGGCGCTAGCGTGTACGTATTGGATGGAGGAATACTCACTTCAGGTCGCGTTCCATTCATCCCAGCCGCCGTCTTCATATTCCGGCTCGACGTCATCACTAAGACCGAGTAAAAGACCGAGACCGAGATCGGCTCGTCGTGTCATCCGAACGGCAAGGCCGAGGCCCCCATCCACGGCGGGAGGTTGCCGAGATGGAGTCACCAAACGCCGCCAAGGCCCTGTTCCTGATGCACCCCATATTGCTTTGACGACGTGCGGAAAGTTGTATAGTGAGAGAGCGAAGCAAACTGCTGAGCCTAAGGTGTGATCGTTAGATGAAGTTGGGTGGTCCAGGGAGGCCAATGACGTACACAGGCCACTCAGCGCTTGCTCTCGGTCCAGCAGGCGAGAGGTCTTCTCATGGCCCACGCGAGTGTTTTCTCCTTCGTCAGATCCTGCGGTGGAGAAAGGCTCCGGCAAGACGTCGCCTAGGGTGTACAGACGCTGGCAGGCGGGGCATATGCGACTGGAACGTCGCGTGCGATTATACCACACCATCTACCTGGCCCATCCATCAGCTAATTATACTGGAGACCAATGAGGTGCGTACAATGGCAAGCTCTCGTGGCAAGATTTCTTGGACCATGGAGAGGACTTCCTCCTGGGCCAACTCTGCGCATAACGGAGCGTCGGATTGGTCGGCAGGCCGCACAGCAAAGGGAGAGGATAGGAAGGCAATCGCATCTCGAACACGTGGGCCGCTTCCTGGATCCTCTATACATGGAGGGGGAAAGCCTTCGTTACTGGAAGATGACAAGGGCGTGTACAGTGGTGGTGGCCGAGGTGAACATGTGCGTGAACTGGACGCGTCCGGCACTGGATGTTCGCAGCTGACAGAGACGACATGCACAGTCTCAAGAGATAGAACGCGTGAAGACGCGTCCAGCTGTTCGATAGGTGTGTCTGTCTTTGCGACGACATGTGGTGGAGGAAGCTCGATGAGCTCTGCATAGGCTAATGAGGTCGCAGCGAGCCCTTTCGCAGCTCCTTTCCGTTTAGGCTTTTTCGCCTCAGAGCTGCGCTGTTTCTTCTGGTTGCGTGGGCCAGGCATCCATGCACGAGGACAGGAGGCAAGTGTGGAGAGTGTGGCGTGCGACACAGCTTGTTCCAGGACGCCGACCATCATCACGCGCTGCCCTCGACCGAGTTCGCCTCTGTCTACAACTTTGGTCTCGCTATATCGACCTTCCATGTCATCTGAGAGCGTCGCATCTGCTTTGCCGGAGGATGTTCATCGGGAGATCGGGCAGGTACACGGAACGTGTTGTTGCACAAGCACGGATAGTTGAAGACAGGCCACTCCCAGCACTTCGTCTTTGGCTTCCACGGATACGATGTCAGCTCCGATATTGAGATGCTGATACGAAAGTATTATCTTGGGTGCGCCAGTTGCTCTTCGGCTCATTACCCCGTCCCCTGACGATCGTGCATCAGAAATATCATCCTGTTCAAGCGGAACATTCAAAGTTCGCAGTCCGCACTTTCCTCACCGCTCAGGCGCTGAGATTACGACCGAAGGCATGAGCCAAGTTCACTCGCTTACACGCAAACTCCAACACATCGCCAAGGATGCCGGTCACGAGCAACCACTCATGATCGGTATTGATCAAGAGAATGGGCTCGTTTCCGCGTTTGTGCCTCCAGGTGGAGAGGCAGGAACCCAGTTGTATGTCCCTGTTTTTTTTTTTGTATCCAATCTTTACTGACCGCAGAATTCAGCCCAGGCGCCATGGCTCTGGCAGCTACCGGAGAAGCCGAGACTGCGCGGGCCGTCTCGGCGGCCGCAGCCAAAGAGCTGAAGATGGTCGGCATTAACTGGGCCTACAGCCCTGTAGCTGATGTGAACTCGGATCCAAGAAACCCTGTCATCGGTGATCACACATGCTTCGCGCCTTTGACTCCGTACTGATGATATCCGTGTGTATAGGCGTGCGCTCCTTTAGTGATGGTCGGAAAACATCCCTCTTCTCAGAGATTCTCTACTAAGCATGTTTGAAGACCCCAAAGTCGCGAGTGAATTTGTGCAGGCCGTCTCCTCGGGCATTATCTCCTCTGGTGTGGCGTCGTGTGCCAAACACTTCCCTGGACACGGCGATACCCACGTGGACTCTCACCTCGCACTCCCAGTCGTCGACAAGACACGTGCGGAGCTCGAGACCGTCGAGCTGCTGCCCTTCCGGTCTCTCATCGACGCTGATATACCATCTATCATGACCGCACATATCTCCCTTCCGACTATCACTGGAACCGACGAACCGGCAAGCCTCTCTAGGAAGATCACGTATAACTTGCTCAAGGTCGGGATAGGCTACGGTGGGGTGGTCAACACTGACTGCCTCGAGATGGAGGCTATCGCCGGCACGATTGGCACGCCTGCTGGCGCTGTTAAATCTCTACAAGCCGGGGCAGACATCGTCATGATATGCCACCGCCTTGATCGTCAGCAGGGTGCCATGGAACAGACATATGCCGCAATCCAAGACAGAACGCTATCGATGGATGATCTCCGTGAAAGCGGGAAGCGTATCGAAGCCATGAAGGTCAAGTTTGCCGGGACGTGGGACGAGGTTCTCGACGGCAAACTCGACGACCAGGAAGCGCAGCGCTTGAAGACATCGCACGAGCGCCTTTCTCGGCAAGCATATGGCAAATCCACGGCGTTAGTCTTCCAGTCCCTTCGTCCCCTCTCCCCCTCGTACCTGGCGAGTCGGTTGTGCTGTATGTGCCCCAACGAGAAAGTGTGAACCCGGCCATCGACGATCCGACTCACATCCGCAATACGCTAGCGCCCACGTATTTGGCCTTCGGCGAAGAGCTGGAGAAGCGGATCGGCAAGAACACCTTCAAGTTATCGGTGTACACTCCAGAGAATGTCGACACGCTGAAAGACAGTACCAAGGTCATCTTCGTCACACAAAACGCACACATCCGGACCTGGCAAGTGGAATCCCTCCGGAAACTAGCCTCGTCGTTGCCGCAAGGAACAGGGATCGTGCTCGTCTCAACGTGTGCCCCGTACGATCTCCCGGCGATTCAGGCTGCCGTGGGTAACGGTAGCGCACACGCAGTGATGGCAACGTTTGAATTCACCGCGCCTGCGTTTGCGTCGGCTACGGAGGTGCTCTTTGGAGAGCGACAGGCCTCCGGCAAGATCCCTGTCCGACTCGGTTGAGGTCGAGGTTCCGGCAGGTATGTGGACTTTTGATCGAGCTGAGAGTGCATGCTCACGACGAATCAAGGGGACCCGCGTTTGCGTAAATCATGCAGATCAGGCCGCTTAGATGTGTGACACGGTGATCGTCGTCCCTGCTGATCCGAGCAGTGACGATCACAAACACATCCTGGTGGCTCGCGAAGTCTCCATGGACTCTGGTTCGCTAAGGGCTCGCGTGATCGCTTGTGAGAAGCTGTGTTTCAATCATGACACCGAAGACTGTGTTGTATTTGTGTTCGTGTATCATCTAGTGCTGTATAGGACAGGCCTGTTGTCGTGTTGTAGGGTTGCTCTGATTTATACCTCCGAAAGCGTCGCCACGTGCGGGGAAGGCGGTGTTAGCGCGGGCGCTTCACATCTCTTGATTGGACTCCCTGCTTCCAATCGTTCCTCTCACACTGTCAGCCGCGTTCTACGCAGCAGATCCTCGTTCTCTCCGCTTCCGCCGAGGCTCGCTCGGCGAGCCCGCCAGACTGCGATGAAGAAGTTCTTCGGCCGCGGCGCCGGCGACAAGGACAAACCAAAGCCGGCCAAGGCGCGCGAGCAGACTCCGGAGGCAACAACACGCGCGGTGCGTGGCCCTCGAGCTATGGGCCGCCGCGGGGACCTCTGACTGAGTGTGTGGTAGATGGACGGTGGCGCACCTGTTGTACCTATATATCAGCAGTTCCGCACCACACCACCGCAGGCCGGGAGCCCAACTGGTCCTCAGCCAGTCCAGCGATCGGCCAGCTCGGGCTTGGACAGCGCCGAGTACTCAGGAGAGGAGCGATGGGAGTACCTCGCTGCACAGGAACAGCGCGCGCCGACCGACCTGCCCGAACCACCACGCATGCTAGGGCCTAACCACTCGCACACGTATTCACACTCGCATTCGCATTCGTCTTCCGACATGCACCCTCCTCGGCCGGAGTCCCCATACTCCGTCGCATCATCATATACCCCTTCCATTCAACCCCACGGGGCACCGCCTTCGTTTCGCAAGAAGAAGTCTCCACATCCCCCAGTCTCGACTGTCGCCACGACACTGGGTCTCTTGAACGCACTGTCCGCGCACCCATCCCAGCCATCACCCCCGACCATGGTACAGCAGCAGTCTTGGGTGGAAGATGCGCCTGACCCACATGTTCATCACGAAGAGCGTCGGGAGAAACGGCCCGGTTTCTGGTCAAGGGACACCGATCGAAACAAGGGCAAGGCTCGGGACGCGAATGACCCCGCAGATCTGATCCGCATGATTGGTGAGTGGGCTGCATTAGACATATTTTCGTTGTGTGTTGACGTCTGGCCCAAGGATACCTCGTGGCGACCAATGCCGACGACTGGACCTTTGTGCTGGAAGTCTGTGAACGGACAAATCTCAACGAGAACAACTGCAAGGAGGCAGCAAAGGCGTTGCGCCGAGAGTTCAAGTACGCTGCCGTGCCCTGCCTCACACTTCGTTTCTCATTATGCACTCTACAGGTATTCTGATCCATCGGCGCAGCTGGCTGCAGCGAAGGTAGGCTGTCCCTTTCTTTCATGCTACCTGTACACTCAACCCTCTTCGCAAAAAGCTGTGGGCCATCATGCTGAACAACTGCAGCGAGTACTTTTCAGTGCAATGCGGGAGTCGCAAGTTCTTGGACATCATCGAGGACGCGATCACGGGCAGTCAGACCCCAGTTGTGCGAGATCGCCTTCTGGAGGTCCTGGCTGGTGCGACCTACGCCAGCCTTCAGCGTGTGTCTCGATCTCATATCGTCATACATGGTGGCTAACCTGGGAGCAGGACGAAGAGACGGGAAGAAGCACGAGAAGGACGGCTATCAAGCCCTCTGGCGCAAAGTGAAGGTCCCAGGCAAGCCTGACAGCGGCATACCCTTCGATACCGAGGACGCCATGTTCAACCCGCCTACGCCCCGCCGCATGTCCGCCTACACCCCGCCCGCACCAGCCCCGCTCGAGCCTCTCCGTTCGCCGGCGCACCAGGACGACTCGTGGCCACACCCCGATCCCAGGCACCCGCCGACGCAGCCCAAGTCGAAGCATGCTCCACATTCCTCGAAGAACCGCGTGATTCCCGTCGAGGAGGACATAAGGAGGCTGTTCCAGGAGTGCAAGGCCGGGCGTGGCAATGCTTCGGTATTGACACAAAGCCTTGTGTATGCGAAACCGAAAGATCTGGAGAAGGACGTCAACAAGGTCTGTCTATACTCTCTTGTGCTCTACCTGTCGTGGCTCACGTGAAGTGCAGGAGTTCTACTTCAAGTGCCATGCATCCCAGGACTTTATCGCAGCTCAAATCCCGTGGGCGACTGCGGGTGCCGACCGATCTCGAGAACAGTACACAATCCAGATCAGCATGCTTCCCGAACACGAGCAGGCTGCCCGGGCAGCGGAGCTTACGATCGAGGAGCAACTGCTCGCGGATCTCCTCGGGGCGAACGAAGAGCTCCTCGAGGCAATCCGTATCTTCGATGACCTCAAGAGGATAGAAGTCGAGCGCCAAACTGAAGCCATCAGCCGACAGGACACTCGCATGCCTAAATCTGTAGGTCCATACCGCCCGCTACCAAAGATACAGACTGATGTGCTGCTGTAGCAAATACCCTACCTCGACGCCAACGGGTCCGCCACGTCATACGACACAATCGGAAGTGGCGGATCTCATCAAGGCTCTGCCAACCCATCTTACCTGGTCTTGCCTGCCGCAAATGGCGGCGGCTCTTCACGTTCCTCGTCGCCGCCTTCTCCCTCATCGTCTCCTGTTGGATCGGCTCCCTCAACCACGCACCACACCCACACCGGCAGCGTTCAAGGTGGACATGGACCCCTCCCTCGCCCTCCTGTCGCCCCCTCGCCATCTCAAGGACTGCTGGCCACGCCGCCCATGCCACACTCTCTTCCACCCTCACTCCTCGCCGGCTCGATTGCCCTACCCTCACGCTTTGGCCCACGTTTGCCCGCTCTCAACGCCCTTGCGAACCGGTCACGAACACCATCGCCCGAGCGCACAGTTCGCACAGGTCTTCCGGCGTCGCTTACACCGGGCAAGGCGCCGCTACCCGCGCCACCACATCCTGCGTTTGCACATGCATCCCGGCGCCCTGGCACAGCGGATAGCACCATCGATGCTGCTACATCTGCGCTCCGTCGCTTGGACATGGCGTCGTACTCTCGCAGGAGTGGGGATAGTGATTATGCGGCAACACCTGTCAAGGTGAGCGCAAAGGCGCTCGGCAAGAGGAGGGCGGCTGCGCCATCGCCGACGGAAGGTGAGCTCATGTGTACGGCATACCTTTTCGTGCTTCAACTCACTGTTTCTGCAGGCCGCTTTGACCCGGACGATCCGTACCACGACCACTCTGATCCGCCAGAGAACAACGAGTGGCGGAATAACGACGACGACGAAGACCCCAACCGACCGCACCCTAAGCCGACACAATACGTGTACGACGCCGTCGCGGAGCGGCACGAGCAGCTGGTGCGTGAGGGCCGGCACCTCGCAGCGCTGGCGGACCTCGCCACGGGCCGGTAGACACGGGGGGGTACTGCATGGGTTCAAATCTACATCTGCACATCTTCTTGTATTTTAGCTGTAGACTGCAAGCGGAGGGCGCCCAAGGTTGTCTCATCTGCCACTGTGTATGTGTCCTTTTGCGAGTCGGAGTCCGGATTTCCGCGGGCCGGGCGCCTTTGACGTAACGCGTGCGAGGGTGACGCGGGTCCGCTATCAACAGGGCAAGCCGTGCGAGCTGGCTGCACGCACGGCCCTTCCGCTTGTTCGTCCTTCATACACGCCCGCCCTCCTTCCCCGCCAGCCCTCGCACCCGTCCGCCCCCCAACTTACCAAGTAACACAAGGTGAGCAGATAGGTTCTTTACACTCAACGACGCGTCCACGACGCGCTTATCGATGGCGGGTGTCCGCCGGCGTCGTCTCAGACGACGAGCACGCTTCATGCATACATGCGCTATGATCTCGCTCCTGCTTGCTTCGTCCTTCCCTCGGCCTGTCGCTGACGCTGTTCCGCGCCCAGATGCCCAAGGACGCCAAGCCGAAGGTGGTCTGCGTCCTCCTCGTCGCGCATATATCCTGACGACCGCCTCTGTCCCTCTTCCATCCTGCCTCTGCCTCCGTTGCCTTCGAACGTCCGCACGCATACACAGCGCAAGGCCGCCGAGAAGAGCGAGGCGAAGAGCCGCACGAAGCGGGCGCCCAAGGACAAAAACGCGCCCAAGCGGCCGTTGAGCGCATACATGTTCTTCAGCCGTGACTGGCGGGAGCGCATCAAGACCGAGAACCCCGACGCTGGCTTCGGTGAGCCCTACTTTGTTGTGCGTGTATGCTGTTGGGCTGACGGGGTCATGTAGGCGAGGTCGGCAAGCTCCTCGGTGCGAAGTGGAAGGAGATGGACGAGTCCGAGAAGGAGGTGAGGCTCTTATGATGGGTACATGCTACCGCATGAGACTGATGCATCTTCCAGCCGTACAACGAGCAGGCGACAAAGGACCGCGAACGCGCTGAGCGGGAAAAAGCCGCATACGAGGAGGTTCGTTGTCTTTTCGTCTTCATCTCGTTCTCATGTCTGACCCGTCTTTTCCTCACAGACCAAAGCCAATGGCACCACGAGTGCCGGCGACGACGACGACGAGGAGTGAGGCGTGACCCTCGCTGGCGTCGTCGGCTTGTTAGCTGCTGGACTGAACGGACACCCTAAACCCCTCATGCTTGATATCCCGCGCCCGCTCTCACTGAACCACACGCTGACGGATGGGGAGACACTTCGGCCTCCGATCTGTTTGTACTTCTACGATGCTTGTAGCGGCCCATAATTATTTCTTGACCCGCCAAGTCTCGTGCTTGATCAGTTGATCGGTGGTGGCGTCACTGCATCGCGTCAGGCTATCCTGGGCGGCTCCCCACCTTCTTCATATCCACGTTCTTCCTTGTTCCGTTACGACCCCTCTCTCATACCACTCCTCCTGATATATCATGTCTGACACTCCCAAGGATGCTGGCGAGGTCCGTCTTCTTGTCCGAGCTCTGTGTACTCGATAAGGCACCAGCGATAACACGTACCCCCGTCTAGGCCGTCCCCGCTAGCCAACGCGCAGGATGGATGGCGTTCGTCAAGTCGTGAGTGATTTCTATGTGCTATAGCAAGAGCCGTACTCATGTCTTGACTACCAGGATCGCCTCGCTCAGCGGCGATCTCTCCTCGCTCACGGCACCGCCGTTCATCCTCTCACCCGTTTCATTGACTGAGTTCCCTGGTATGGCTTTGTGTCCACAACAAAGACAAGTTGTTTCGCGACTCATACTTGGCTCTCCTAGCATACTGGTGTGAGCGGCCCGAACTGTTCGCAGCCATCTCGGCCGGTCAAAACCCTGAGCAGCGGGCGATTGCAGTTCTCAAGTGGTTCATCGTACGTGCTACGCACGCTGGTACCTGAACATGGTCTTACAGCCCTGTAGAGCACACTCAAGGGGCAGTACGCATCGCGAAGCGACACCATGGGCTCTGAGAAGAAGTGAGTTGACTATGGGTCATGCCGTCGGTCAAGTGGCTCATCTTGACATGCAGGCCGCTCAACCCTGTGCTCGGCGAGTGAGTGACTTCATTGTTCTCTCAGATGATTGCCTCATTGGGCTGTCCAGGCTCTTCTACGGCTACTGGCCTGACAAGAACGGACGCGGTCAGACCGACCTACTCGTCGAGCAGGTCTCGCACCACCCGCCCATCACCGCCTACCACATCTCGAACACGTCCCACGGGCTCTCGCTCCAGGGCCACAGCGCCCAGAAGACGTCCTTCTCCACGGGCAGCATCATCGTCAAGCAGGTCGGGCACGCCGTGCTCACCGTCTCCCTGCCCTCCGGCGAGAAGGAGCAGTACCTGATCACGCTCCCGCGCCTCCGGATCGACGGCATCTGGTACGGGAGCCCGTACACGGAGCTCACGGACTCGTCGTACATCCAGAGCTCGACCGGCTGGCACGCCGCGATCGAATACAAGGGCAAGGGCTACTTCTCCGGCAAGAGCCATTCGTACAAGGCGACGCTCGCGCCTGCGGCCGGCGCGTCGGCCAAGCACTCGTATTCGGGCGAGTGGACCACGACCAGCAAGGACAGCAAGGGTGCGCCGTTCCACGACGTGACTAGCCCCAAGGAGGACGTCATCACGCGCCCGCTCGCGCAGATGGACGAGTGGGAGAGCCGGAAGCTCTGGGCAGAGGTGTCGGGCGGCATCCGTAGCGGTGACTACGACACGGCCTCCAAAGCCAAGACTGCCATCGAGGTACTGTCGTGTTGTACCCACCAACTTGACAGTGTTGCTGATGTGTTGCTTGTCATAGAACGACCAGCGCCAGCGTCGCAAGGACGAGAAGACGGCGGGCACCACTTGGCCGCTCAAGCACTTCGTCCACGTTGCGAGCGACCCTGTTTGTGAGTCTAACTTCCTCTTAGTGCCAAACATGCTTCGTGGCTGACTCTATGTGCAGACGCTCAGCTCGGTTCCAAGTTCAAGGCAGTTCCGCCCACTGAGGACGTGTACAACTTCCTCGGCAATGGACCGACTCTTCCCGCATAGTCTGTACATACATGATACATCATTCTTGGACACTTTCACCATCTTTCTATACGTGACATACTCGCAAGCCGCTGTTTGCTTGCCCCGAGAGAGCAGCACGCGAAGACATCACTCGCGTCCCCGTGACCGCGTTCACTCTTCCTTTCGTCGCGAGTCATCCCATCGCGTTCAAATGCTTGTTATCGGATCTGTGCCATAGAATCTTCGTCAAGATTCTGTCCCGTGCCGTTTCCCGTGTTTCGTCTTGTACATTATCGACTCGTTCCCTCTCCCGGCCCCTCCGCATAGGGCCAACACACACCATGGCCACACCACAGGTGGCGACGATTGAGCTGGCACAGGTGTGTGTGATGCTGATATCATTCATGTTAACATCCTAACGGGCTGTGTGCGTGTATTAGACCGGCAAACGCGACTCCCTCATCGAGCTGGAGAAGAAGGCGCAGGCGCGCTGGGCCGAGGAACGTCTCTTCGACACGGACGCGCCGACACCCGAGGAGACCAAGGGCCTCTCGCGTGCGGAGATCCTCGAGAAGTTCCCGAAATGGTTCGGCAACACTCCATTCCCGTACATGAATGGCGCTCTCCACCTCGGACATGCCTTCACCATCACCAAGATCGAGTTTGCGGCCGGCTACCAGCGCATGCTCGGCAAGCGTGTTCTCTTCCCCCATGGCTTTCACATGACCGGCCTGCCCATCAAGGTGCGTCTTAGTTTCTTTCAGGTCACCAGAAGAGTGAGGCTGAACTATGTGCTGGCAGGTCGCGGCAGACAAACTTGTCCGCGAGATTGACATGTTTGGCCCCGACTTTGAAAAGTACGAAGCTGCCGAGGCCGCCGCAGCTGCTCTCGCTACCTCCTCTGTCATCCCCACGACTGCCGCCGCTCCCGCTGAGGTCTCCACACGGGTCGACAAGGCAAAGAAGGGCAAGGCTGCTGCCAAAAACACCGGGCTCAAGTACCAGTTCAACATCATGGAGTCCATCGGCATCCCCCGTTCCGAGATCAAGAAGTTCGCGAGCACAGACCATTGGCTCGACTACTTCCCTCCGCTCTGCATCCAGGACCATGGCAGCTTCGGCTCGCGGATCGACTGGCGCCGGACGTTCATGACGACGGACGCGAACCCGTACTACGACGCGTTTGTACGCTGGGAGGTCACCAAGCTCCGCGCAATGGGCAAGATCAAGTTCGGCGAGCGCTACACCATTTACAGCGCACGCGACGGACAGCCGTGCATGGACCACGACCGCTCGGCCGGCGAGGCGCTCGGCCCGCAGGAGTACACCGCCGTGAAGATGGAGCTCGTCAGCTGGAGCCCCGCCGCGGCGGCTGCGCTCGGCGACAAGCTCAGTGGCCGCAAGGTGTACCTCGTTGCTGCCACGCTGCGCCCGGAGACCATGTACGGGCAGACGAACTGCTTCGTCGGCACGATCATCAAGTACGGCGTGTTCGCGGGCAAGAACGGCGAGGCATACGTCTGCACGCGCCGTGCTGCGCGGAACATGGCGTTCCAGGGCACACTCGAGGCAGATGGCCAGGTCAGCGAGCTTGCGGAACTGGACGGCAGCGCTCTCGTGGGCTCGAAGATCAAGGCGCCATACGGCATCATCCCGGAGGTGTACGTCCTCCCGATGGACAACGTGCTCGCCACCAAGGGCACCGGTGTCGTCACCTCCGTGCCCTCTGACTCGCCGGACGACTTTGCGACTCTCACGGACTTGAAGAAGAAGCCCGAGTTCTACAAGATCGAGGCATCTTGGGTCGCGGTCGACCCCATCCCAGTCCTGTCCACGCCGACGTACGGGGAGATGACGGCGCCTGCGCTCATAAAGCAGATGAAGATCCAGAGCCAGAAGGACGTCAAGCAGCTCGCCGAGGCCAAGGAGATTGCGTACAAGGAAGGGTTCTACTCGGGTACCATGATCATTGGCGACTACAAGGGCGAGAGCGTGCAGGACGCCAAGCCCAAGGTGCGGGCGGACATGATCGAGAAGGGTCTCGCGTTCGCGTATGCTGAGCCTGAGGGCATGATCACCTCGCGCAGCGGTGACGAGTGTGTTGTCGCCCTGATGGACCAGTGGTACCTCGACTACGGAGAGGCGTCGTGGCGTGCGCAGGCCGACAAGTAAGTTCTTGTGTGATTTTCAATATGCCGAGATGTTAACCCTTTGCCAGGCTCGTGGCTCAGATGGGGACATATGGCTCCGCGACCCGGAACGCGTTCGAGGGTGCGCTCGCGTGGCTTAACCAATGGGCATGTGCTCGCACATACGGACTGGGTACAAAGCTGCCCTGGGATCCCCACTTTATGGTCGAGTCCCTCAGTGACTCGACCATCTACATGGCCTACTACACTATTGCCAACTACCTGCAAGGTATGTGAGACGCCCTTCACCAACTTGGCCAATGATCGCTGACTTTCGACGAAGGTGGTGTCGTTAACGGTAGCAAGACAGGACCCATGGGCATCACACCCGATCAGCTCTCCGATGGGTTCTTCGACTACATCTTCTGCGGCGGTGCCTGGCCAACAGACTGCGCTATCCCGAAGGAGAAGGCTGATCTCATGAAGCACGATTTCGAGTACTTCTACCCCTTCGACGTGCGCTCGTCCGGCAAAGACCTTATCCCGAACCACCTGTCCTTCTGCATCTACACACACGCCGCCATTTTCGACGAGAAGTTCTGGCCACTGAACATCCGCACGAACGGGCATCTGATGCTGAACGGCGAGAAGATGAGCAAGAGCACGGGCAACTTCCTCACCATGAGCCAAGCAGTCAAGAAGTTCGGCACAGATGCAACGCGCCTGTCTCTTGCGGACGCTGGAGACGGCATCGAGGACTCCAACTTCGACGAGAAGACTGCGAACGCCAACATCCTGCGTCTACACACTCTCATCGCGTGGTGCGAGGTGAGGCGTACATTGCTATTTACGGGTGATGCAGTTTCTGACCTGATCTGCAGGAGAATGTTGCGGACGAGTCAAAGCTTCGCACCGGACCTCGTAACAGCTACCATGACAAGGTGTTTGAGGAGGAGATCAAGGACCTCATTAACATCACCAAGGAGCGCTACGAATCGTGAGTCAGCCATGTACCCCGCAAAAATGTTTACTCACGGCATCGCCAGCACCGACTACAAGGATGCGCTCAAGTATGGCTTTTACGAACTGCAGAGCGTTCGTGACTGGTATCGCGAGGTCACCGCCGACGTCGGCATGCACGCCGAACTCGTCAAGTACTGGATCCGCATCAACGCTCTGCTTGTTCAACCCATTGCACCTCACTACGCGGAGCACATCTGGTCCACCGTCCTCAAGGAGCCGAAGTCTGTCCAGCTTGCACGTTGGCCGGAGCCCGAGTCGCCCGTGGACCGAACGATCGTCGAGGCCGGCGCCTACATGCGGAGCACGATCAAGATGATTCGCGACGCTGAGTTGGCGCTCCTCAAGCGCGCTGGCAAGGGCAAGGGAGGGCCTGCGCCGTTCGACCCGAAGAAGCCGCGCTCGGTCCGCGTCTTCGTCTCCTCGTCATTCCCTGAGTGGCAGGACGCGTGCGTAGCGATCATCAAGGAGTCGTATGCAGAGGAAGCGGACAAGGTCGACGATGCCAAGGTCCGCCAGCTCCTCACGGAGAAGGGCCTGATCAAGGACAAGCGTGCGATGCCCTTCATCCAAGCCTTCAAGGTTAGTGATCCGTGTTTATCTCAGTGATCCTTCGCTCATAAGACTGTTGTAGAAACGCATGGGACAGATCGGTGCCAAGGCCGCATTCCAGCGCACTCTGTCCTTTGACGAGACACATGTTCTCGGAGAGATGCTTCCATACCTCAAGAAGAGCCTCAACCTCGTCGACGCCGAGATCTTTTCTGTGGAAGACGCTCTGAAGAGGGAGGAGCCAGGCTTCACCAAGACCATCATCGAGTCGTCCGAACCGGGAGGCCCCGCTTTCGAGTATCGCAACGTTTAGATTATCACAACTCCTAATGTCTCTCGCTTTGCTGTTATGGGTACCTGCTTCACATACAATGCATATTGTTCGACTCGACGGCTACCACCCCTTCCAGGGCACCCAAACATCCCGCACGACATCATCATCTGGTCCGTTCACGATGTAGTACCAGGGGTGGGCCGCACACGTGAGACATGCGTGTTGAGGACGGATCGTGAGCAACGAGTCTGCGCCCACCAACGTCTCTCCATGTTTGACGAGGAAGGCCCGAGCTTCTTCGGTGTCCATGCTCTCAGGCGGACTCAATATGCCGTGTTCCTGTTTTCGTCAGTCCTTTATACTTCTACCAGACCAACGAGAGGTACGCACTTGGGACACCTTGGTCACGCGCCAACCACGTAATGGAGTACGCCCGTAGACTTGACCAAAGTCGCCACTGGGTCCAGTGTCCTTCGAGAAGGCGATGGCACCCGCGTCGATGAGCAACTGCGGGGTTGGCCTGTCGGGGTATGTCGAGCAGATTCTGGCAACAACACCGAGCGCAAGGTTTTCTTCGTGTGCTAGGCCTGTCGCCTGTTGCTGAAGATCGCACAAGGGGTATACTCCCGCGTGCACTTCGAGTTGGCCGCCCGTGGTCGAGAGCGTAGACCCTTTAGCGAGCACCGTCGATGCATGGGCGGTGGGAGTCGAACCGAGTGATAGAACGAGCTCTAGAGGAGACAGAACCTTGTCTTTAGCGATCTCGTGAGCGTGTGCTGCAGCCTTTTCTAGGGCTTCAATCTCGATGCGGAGGTAATCTGCCGCTGTCTCGCCATCGCGAGAGGCGTAAGAGTTGCCTGCGTGACAGTACATTCCATGGAGCGTGAGATGCGGGGAAGTCAAGACTTCAGCGATGAGAGGCCTCAGGTCAGAGCTGTCGGGAACAAGTCCGGCTCGCCTATAGAATCGTAAGAATTATGTGCGCTCAATGGTGCAGGCACACTGACGAGCCTCCCTGGTCGATCTTGATGAACGCACGGAAGTGCGCCGGCCGCCCCGACCGCTCGGCATGCTTGGCTAGACCTCGTACTTGCAACACGCTGTCAATCATGACGGTCACTGTCTCAACGCGTTGCTGGATCTTGGTAAGGTCCTCGATCTTGTCCATGGGGAGCGGGAAACCATAGAGAATCTGAGCATCGACTGAGCGTCACCACCTCCAAAATCTCACGGATTGACGTACGTCTTTCACTGTGCCGTTATCAGTCAGTCCGGCATTTACTATTCCCCAGGCTTCCGGTAGAGTGGAGCAGACGACGGTGTGGGTGGGAGGAGTCGTACGAAGCTGAAGTTCAGTTCCCTCAGCTGTTTTGTGGCTCTTAACGTGCACTCTATAAAAGACTGAGCCAACCGTGCTAGACCAGCGTGCAAGACTCGCTACGCACCGAAACAGCGCTCCGACAGCTTCAGCTCTGTCTTTCATAGCCTGCGCATTCGTCTTGAACGTCGTCACGTCGATAATTAGGGCAGGGGTACGAATGGACGAGAGGGGTTTGCCCTTGTACTCGGCCAGAAGCGCATCCTATGAGATTCAAGATGAAGGCACATCCTGCCGAGATGACTTGAGGATGATCGGACCTTGGAGGGAAGCACCATGAATGTCGACGGCGTGAACGTCTGAGACATTGTGTGCAGTGATTCTCGAGTCAGAGCAAGATCAGAGGCGTCAAGGTGTGAAGACTATAGTAGGAGGGCACAAGGGTATTGCATTCCAATTTCCATGCTGATCATCGCGGCCCAAGAGCAAGAGAAGGAGCTGCGGGCGTCTCTTTGGCACTTCACAACGTCACGCATGAAGATATGGCAAAGGGTTGTACCCCATATCGAGACGGCATCATCCTAAGTAAATGGAGCATTCAAATGGAGTCTACAAGGTTATCTTGTTTACTTTCCCGCAGCTCCTATCTTCGCATCTTTGGCAGCCTTCCAGCGTGCATTCGTGACCTCAACCGGATCGAGCCGCTTCCTTTGGAGTAGTGTAATATAGTTCGACCCGTGACGGTAAGATCCGCCCCCGAGAGGTACATCCAGCATGTACTTTGGAGGTGCCTCGTTGAGTGGAAGGGGGAGACGTGTCGGAGGAGCATGATGATGCTGAGACGCAGCTGCGACGAAGTGCTGATCGAGCGCGGCATTCACTTGCGCACGCTCGTGAACGTTTGACATCTGGCGAAGCAGCTCTGCCGAGCCTGATGTTGCGCCATCTTCGATCTTATCGGTCCGCCATGAGATATCTTCGGGTGCATATGTGCAGTTCCAAAGCATGAGCGGAAGTCCGTCGGCCATTTGGTAGTCCGGCTTCTGAAGTAAAAGTTTGAACGGTGTTGTATCTTCCGAGGGCTCGGGATGTTCTGCATCGGCATTCAGCAGAGCCCGGACAGTGCTCGGGTGCTCCAGGCCAGAACCGACAAGGAAGAGAACGGCCATGATGTGGCGGACCTGGTTGTACAGGAACGCAGTCCCCTCAAGGTCAAATACGTGCATTCCTCCGGGGTTGTTAGGATCCACAGGTGAGATATCGGCTCGGAGAATCTTGCGCCGGAACGCCGTGAGCTGCTTCGCTGGGTCGAGCTTGTGCAGATTCCGGAAATCGTGCTCACCCAGGAGGTAAGATGCCGCAGTACGCATGCGGGAGACATCGAGATGTGCTGGCAGGAAGAAGTACTTGTAATGGCGGGAACGACAGCCGAATCTTGCAGAGAAGGTGTCGGACACGGGTGACCAGGCAGTGCAACGGATGGTGGGAGGTAATGTTTTGTTGAGCATGGAGAGGTAGTGGAGTTCTTCTGTTGGTGCAGGAGGTGGTTTGCCACTGTTTGATAGGTCATTGTCGTCAAGGTCCATGGCCCCGAAGATATCGTCTTCCGCCATAGGCCCTCCAGCGTTCTCTTCAACCACAGGCGGTTTCTCAGATGCATCTACATCTGGGATACACGCAGACACCTCTCGCGTATCTCCAAACGCAGTCCGAATCCACAAACTCACTACTTGTCCTGCAGCGCTGACACCCTTGTCCGTCCTCCCACACCTCTCCCATCCACATCCCTCGGGGCCGGCCGCAGGGTCAATGAGCTTCAAACGCGCCAGGCAGTCAAAGAGGGTCCCTTCAACCGTCGGAAGCGGCGTGCCCTTGGCTTGGAATGCGAGTCCGCCATATTCCCAGCCAGCGTACGAGAACCTGAGCGCGATCTTCCGTCGCGGCTGCTTGGACACGTCGAACGGCTTGAGCTGTTTCGTCACCGGGTCGTAGAAGGGTGAACTGGGTCTCGACAGAGTGTCTCGAGGCCCCATCTTCTGCAGACTGGTGACTGCCGGCTGGGATGCGGCCAGTCGGTCATACTCTGCCAGTCGCGATATGAGGTCGTCCCGCGTCCAGTTCTCGTAAGTCACGGGCGGATTCATGAAGCGCTTGTATGATTGAAGCAATAGTGCCCTGTAGTGGTTGGCAGGGGGCATGCACGCGCGTACGCGCAAAAGGGGGAGGGAGATGAGAGGAAGACTCGCCACTCTGGATTGACTCTAGCTTGACTCGCACACGATCCTCACGACATCTCTTTACAATCTCAATACACATTGATCAACTACGAAGATAGCCCTTCAATGGCCACACAGGCCACTCCCACCGAGTTTGGTAGAAGGATAGAACACCTGAGGCAGACCTCCAATGATCGTCACGTTCAGGTCTCCCTGGTTGCCCACAGTCACGCCGTTGCAGGTTAGAACATCCGTGAGTAGCGTCCCTTGAGGGTACCCATGCGCAGTGCCGAGATCCATCGAGACTGAACTACTCCCACTTCCGACGTTAGTGACCGCAAAGATGATGTTGCTCCCTCTAGGCCCTTTCGATACACCGATCTTGTGAGAGTCATAATAGAACCAGCTTGCACGGCTGGTGGAATACACGCCTGGGTTGACGGCCTTGATCGCGGTGCGTCGAATGGTGTTCAGCGTATTCACGAGCTTGGCCAGCGGCGCTGATGCGTCGTACTCCGCAGTCCATGTCGCTTCCCGATTCGTGTTCGCATTACCAGAGTAGTGCTGCTCATGACCAGCATAGACGATCGGGATGCCGTCGGAAAGGATTGTCCAGACGAGAAGGTTCTGCGCGAGAGCCATGTCCTGGGTCAGGCTCGCGAACCGGGGCTGATCGTGGTTCTCAGTGAATGTGCCAAGTAGGGTGGGGTCCGTGCAGCTCGAGTTTGTGGCCTGCGCCGCACCAATCAAGTTGGCTCTCGTGTTTGCAGGAGATTGGAAAAACTGCGTAGCCTGGTAGTAAGGTGGGTAGCTGAGCAGCCCATCAGCCACGCGGTTTGAGGGCGTGGACTAGAACGGGCACACGTATGGTATGTTCCCGTCCGCGACTTCGCCCAGTGCCAGAACGCCCGCAGCGGACTGAAAGCCTCCCCAGAAACTAGGCTCAACATGCTTGACTGTGTCGATCCGCAAGCCGTCGACGGTGTAATTTGCAACGAGAGACTTGATCCACGAGGCATAGATGGATCTCACGGCCGGTTGGCTCGTATTGACTAAGTCGTGAGTGAGCATGTAAGACCACGAGAGAAATTGTCTGTCCTCACCGTCCGGGACCGGGTAATCGTTGTTTCCAAGCCAGCACAGCTGCACGTTTGAGTCATACGTTGCATAGTCGGTGTCGGAGATCCAGCAAATGCTATGAAAGTACTCTTGTCGGTTGAAAGGGTCCATCCAGCTGTAGTTGAGGCTCGACGCTGGCCCGGGGGCACCAAAGTGGTTGACGACCACGTCTATCATCAAGTACATGCCACGCTTGTGCAGCGCCGCCGAGAGCACCCGGAGATCATCTGGGGTGCCGAAATTCGCGTTCGTTCCGTACAGGTGAGTCTGCATGTAGCCTGTGTATGCACGCATCGGGCCTGCGACCTGTTGCGTGATTGGGCTGATCCACACTGCATCGAACCCCATCGCCTACACACGCATGAGCGTCACGTCTTCTCCGAAGGCCCAATGTATGCTGACCTGTATATAATCGAGCCGGCTGGTGATACCATTCCATGTACCTCCGCAAAAGCCTTGGTAGTCGCCCGGACATGGATACGAAGTGCTGCCGTCAGGGCGAGCAAACCGATCCGTCAAGAGCTGATAGATCGACCGGTCTCGCCATTCGCTTGCGGTCGCTGCGAACGTAGACGAAGCAAGGCAAAGCGCAAGAAAGATACGGGTCATATTGTTGTCTCAACTATGCCGGTACGACCGTAGTCTCCGTTGATGACCTGTCGATCTCCGCTCCGAGGGGGTTGTTAGGTCGCTGCGATGAAGATACGACCGCGCAACACGCGGCTTATGAACCAGAACCAAAGACGCGCCGGAGAGCACCGCCGTGGGTTGTCTTCGTATATTCATTACTATGTTTCAGCCCCGATAGAAGCCTCTAGCATTCAGCTGCACGCGTGGTTGCGGAGAGTTGCACCATCGTCGGTTGGCGGTCATCAAAGGAAGAGTCCAAGGGCGGTGAGTGGCACGTGCACGTCCCATCCCTTGCGCTCTTGACATACGCGATGGTCGGCACACGCTCAATCTCGTCGCCAAATGCTGGCCTGATCGCGCTCATAGCACGGCGTCAAACGATCCCGCCAGTCTAAGGAAGCTGTCGAGGCACAGAGGACGCGTGAGAAGGCGAAGCTCGACGAGTACCTTAAACTCACGCAGTCCGTCTTCACACTCGTACGCCTGCTACTTGTACTACGTTGATGCTTGGATGCTCAGCCTGAAAGCTTAGAGTGAGAATAAGGACTGGTCCAAAGACGCGTTCGATGCTACCACACGACTCCTGCAGGTCAATCCCGAGCTGTACACCATCTGGAACTATCGACGACGGATTCTTCTCAACGGCATCTTTCTTACGTGGTGTGTTTTCCGAGACTTCTCTCCAAACAATAGCTGACATTCCTCACGCAGCTCTCCAGAGGAACTGAACGACTACCTCTCCGATGACCTCGACATGACCACCGCCGCACTCAAGGTGCACCCAAAGGTCTACTGGATATGGAACCACCGGAATTGGTGCCTCCTCCAAGTCCCCGAGAAACCCTCAACCGAAGGGCAGGATGGCGAACCTCTGGTCTGGAGGAAGAAGAACTGGGATCGAGAGCTGTTCGTAGTGGACCGGATGCTCGAAGCCGACGCACGCAACTGTGGGTGCCCTCTTCAACACTATACTATGAACTGCCTGACCATGTTTGATAGTCCACGCATGGAACTACCGGCGAACCATCCTTGACAGCATGCCCGTGCGCCGGAGCGACGCGTCCGAGCTCGCGTTCACGACGAAGAAGATCGAGTCGAGCTTCTCCAACTTCAGCGCATGGCACCAGCGGACGAAGGTCCTCCCGGTCATGTGGGAGAAGGGGACGCTAAACGAGACGAAGTCGCGAGAGCAAGGTGCGTCTCGCTCATGCATCAGCTGATCGCACCACGATTGACGGGGCGAGTAGAGTTCGAGCTCGTGCGGAACGCGCTCTGGACCGACCCCGCGGACCAAAGTGCCTGGCTTTATCACCGGTGGCTGATCGGCGCCGGGACGGATGAGGCCGTTCTCGATCGCGAGGTCAGGGACATCCAGGCCCTCCTTGATGAGCAGCCTGACAGCAAATGTGCGCTACCGCCGCTTATTCTGTGCCCATTTCGCTAACCCGAGTTCCTGTAGGGTGCATGGAGAGTCTCGTGAGGTACAAGCAGCAGCTCCTCAACCTGCAGCCTCAGCGAACACAGCTCGTAGAAGAGTGTCGAGAGCTATTGCAGACGCTGACGAGTATCGATCCCATGCGGAGGAGACGATATGAGGAGCTCAGTGAGTGTATATTTGGATGCATTGTGATGTGGTACTGATCACACACTTCCAGCCGCCAGTTTACAGGGTTGACCGTCGGGTTTATACTCTCGTCTGCCGACCCCATCTATCACATCTCTTTGTATACCTACTCAGCACTTGCACTCGTTCGGCTTGCACTGGCACCTGTACCCTTGTCAACAGTCGTGAAAGCGTCTGGCCCTCGCACACGCTTACTTGGATGAGCACTGGCACTGCGATTGGCCGCAGTGGGCGTCGTGAACGATGTCGGTAGTCTGTGCCATCTTTGAGTCCATGCCCAGCAGGAGCACGTCTGTACGCACGATTTGCATCATGGGTGGTGGTCTCAATCAGAGGAGAAAGTGCAGTGACGGTCGCACGACGTCCTTCTTATATGAGTCTGATCGCGACGCTGGGCGAATTCTTGGAGTGCTGACATAAGAAACACGATCACGTGACGTGTCTTCGGCCCGAGATCAAGCCGCCCTCCGCGCTTGCGTAGACTTGGCAGGTGCCACCAGCGCGTACATGCGGCAGACTGCGCATCACAGATCAGTTTTCGAGGGTTGCACCAAATGTATAGCATGTCTCGGCATATCGGCTGTTCTGTCGTTCGGTCTATCCGCGGACTGTTCTTTGTGTTCTATTGCAGCGATGACGCGCACTGATATATGCTCGTACACGCGTACCTGTGTTCCTGTCAGCATTCATGGTGACATCTGACACCAAGAGCACTCACTTGGCATTGCAGTTGCAGTCCGCCGCGCATCAATGAGTGTTGTAAGCTAGTCGGTTGCCAATAAGGGGCAGGACGATAGCTGTAGGCACAGGCTACGTGCCAGATAGTCCTGATGACGCATGGCAGGCGTGCAGTGGTGATCTGATATGCGAGAGGGTGCGCGATTGCCTTGGGATGCTGATCTCATCGGCAAGTACCATGCGTACCTTGTTTGGCTTGCAGCTGGCACTGGCAGCGGTTCGCATCCATGTCTTCGCATCGCATCGAGATTGCGAACAAGCGTGGGCTGAGGGAGCTCGGACCACAGTACTCGGAGGCAAAAGGAAGTGCCGCATGTTCGTGTGCAGAGCAATCACGGCCTTTCGAGGCCGCACCTCCGCCGGATGTTTCCCATAGACTTCAGGGGCTTGGGAAGTCAGCATTCAAATGACGCCAGCGGGCCCGGCTCTCCACCGGATGTCTCGACCGGATCCAGGATCTGGGGGCGTGCCCGCACCGCCCACAACATCGCTTGATGACGGGGCGCGCGACGGCCGATGGATGATCGAGCGGCTGATCACCATCGGAGGAATCGTGATCGGCAGCGCAAGTGGAGGACAACATATCAGCTCCAATTTTAGACGCATTGTCGATTGCAAACCTGGGCCTTGCGGAGAGGAGTACAATGTGAAATGTGTGGGATCGGCGGGATCGCCTTCGCGTGAGTGGATGTGGCTGTGTGAGTGGTCGGAGGCTCGCGCCGGTGGACGTGGGACATGATGTGCAGCCCATACAGTTGTCGGCCCTGTCTGTGAGATGAAGGCACGGCGCAGTGGCTGAAGAGCACCGAGGAGAGCAAGCGAGTGCGAATGGCAGATTGTCAGGTATTCAAATGTAGACCCTGCGTCTAAAGATTTATCCGCGGCCGGGCACGGCACAAGGAGCAGTGGAAGCCTTTTCTCGAGGATAGTAAGTCCACCTGTTTTGCCTCGTCCTTGGACCGAGAGCTCCATAGAGGGGCTTGTTCAATAGACATGGCTGTGGACTGAACAGAGTTGGTCAAAGTGCGGTGGTGGTTGCCAGCGAACCTGGCGTCGATCACTGCTTCCACACGGCTCGCACGCCCACTTCTGACGTGACGCGGGGTCGAGCCCTGGAGCCGTCGATCAAAGCCAGCACATGCTTCCCTCATAACCATCTGCAGGAGCATGAAATGGCCCACCAGCGCCTGCCCCCGGCCGTCCCTCCCAGCCGTGTCCTCCCGCATAATCTCCTACTAGCCGCCCCATCTCCTCCCCGGCTATGACCATGACCCTGATCCCTGGCCTTGCCGCCGCCGGCGTGATCTATGCCCTGTACCGAGCCGCCGCGCCATTCCTCGCGATCCACAAGCACCTCGGCCAAGCCCGCGCGGTCGGCCTGCCTGTGAAGATCCTCCCTGTACCTCAGGGCCTCTTCAGCTTCTTTGCATTCCAACTCGCAACCAAGCTCGGCCTCGTCCGCGACGGCTCGTGGCTCCACCGCGTCCTCAACGCCGGCCGACCAGACGGCCACGCGGCGCACAAGGACCTTGGCGACGTCTACCTATCCGTGAACCCGTTTGGCATCACACTTGTGGTCGCCGACCCCGCCGTGGTGTCACACGTCTCCTCCCGCCGGGAACAGTTCCCGAAGCCCCCTAATACCGGAGGTGTGTATTTTCTACATGACACCCGTGTGACTTGTTCTCATGTCCACCTCAGCCGCGATCAACATCTACGGACGCAACGTTATCAACGCCCGAGGGGAGACGTGGAAGTTCCACCGCCGAGTCACCGGCCCCGTTTTCTCTGAGCGCATCCACGCTCGCGTGTGGGACGAGGCAGCACGCCAAGCTGCCCTCATGAAGTTCTCCTGGAATGACGCTGGCTTGTCTGCTGACCCTGGCCGGGATGCCCTGCGCCTCGGCCTGAACGTGATCACCGGCGCCGCGTACGGCTGCCAGCTCGGCTGGACGGACTCGCCTCCAACCGTCATCCCGCCCGGGAAGGAGGGCGGCGGCGTCGACTTTGCGACGGCGGTGGAGGACCTGACCGAGCACCTCATGTCGTTCTTCCTCACGCCGAAGTGGTGGCTGCGCATCGCGCCGGGGAGCACCGCCGCAGGGCAGGCACGCGCTGCGCACACCGCGTTCGGCGGGTACATGAAGGGCATGCTCGCGGCGGAGCGCGAGCGGATGGCCGACGGCGCGCCGAGCGACAGCCTGCTCACTGCGATCCTGGACGCGCAGGCGCCCACGGACGACGGCAGCCGGCGGATGAGCGACGAGGAGGTGCTGGGGAACGCATTCATCTTCCTCTTCGCGGGGCACGAGACGACCGCGAACACGATGCACTATGCGCTGCTCCAGCTCGCCGCACACCCGGACGCGCAGGCGGCCGTGCACGCGGAGATCGACGCGCTCCGCGCGGCCCCCGCGGCCGAGGGCCGTGCGCTCTCGTACGCGGACTTCCCGCGCGCGCGCTGGCTCATGGCGGTCATGCAGGAGACGCTGCGGATGTACACGCCGACGTCGATGGTGCACAAGTGGACGGACGTGCCCGCGCCGATCACCGTCGGCGGCACGACGTACACGATCCCAGCCGAGACCCGGATCAGCGTCAACTGCACGGGCGTGCACATGAACCCGCAGGTGTGGGGCGAGGACGCGGACGTGTGGCGCCCCGAGCGTTGGATAGTGCCCGCGGGGGCGAACGGTGTCGCGTCGCCAATGCCACTGGCGTCTCCGATGATGTCGCCAATGCCTTCGGCCATGCCGTCGTTTTCGTCCATGGCATCGATGCCCTCAATCACCGTTGACAAAGCAGCGCGCCTCGTCTCCCGGAACAATGCCAGCCTGCTCACGCCGCCCACGACCCCGCTCAAGTTCGCGTTCAACCTTGGCCCGGCGTCCTGCAGCTTTGACATCAGCTCGCGCCGGTCCTCGCTCGACTCGTCCGCGACAACCGCCGTCGATTCACGTTCGTCCTCTCCCGCGCCGAAAATCTCGCCGTTGCCATCGCCCACATCCTTCCGCTTCCCGCCTTCGCCACCTGGATCGCTCGACTTCTCCGCTGGAATCGCGGGCCCCTGGGACATCGTCGACGTCCTCCGCCCGGCCAAGGGCGCGTTCCTGCCGTTCTCCGAGGGCTCGCGCGCGTGCTCGGGCCGCAAGTTCGCGTCGGTTGAGTTCGTGTCGACGATCTGCACGCTCCTCGGCGACCGCCAAGTCAGCCTTGGCGAGGGCTGGACGCCCGATCGCCTCGCGCGCAGTCTGCGTGGCCGCAAGCCCCGTGCGCTCACACTCCAACCGCCCGAGGTCGTCCCCCTCGTCTTCACCGCACGGTGAATGGTCTGGCTTGCCCTCTCTCCTCGTCTTCACTTCCGCGACGTATGTTATTTGGACTGGATCGGACGGACTGTTTTGTACCACGGACGCTAGCTCTCTTCTCCCCTGCCCTCATTGCGTCACTCGTTTCTGTTGCCATTGTACCCCTGTTGTCGCATAGCTCTCTCGTATACGGATCTGCCTTGCACTATTCGGTCATCGTCGCGAGACGTCATTGCTGAGTGAGCGCAGCCGGCCGGGACACACCGCCCGGTTGCGGTTCCGCCACTTTGCCACAACCGGCTCGCTGTGGCCATGACACGCCAAATAAGTACAGGGGCCTTTCACTCTTGCCGTTGTCCCGCGTCCCTGCGATCGAGCCGCCCACTACACCCTACCCGCTCCGCCCCCCTTTGCACCCACACTCCCGCCCGCCCGCCGCATAGATGGCGCGCAGTCAGCAGCACTCCGACGCGTTCGATGTCATCCCATTCGAGGTAGATCTCGCCGCTCAACGCGGCATCGGCGGCTGCTCAGGCCACTCTGCAGGACCTCAAGGGCGACTGGAAGAAACTCGGCGCAGGATCGTTCGGGAACGTGTACAAAGGTGCGTGCGGCCGTCGGCGTGCTCTAGTTGAGCACACGCTGAGCGGACGGACGGCTAGCGAACTACCTCGGGATCGATGTCGCGGTAAAGGAGGTCTTGCCCTCGAACGACTACGACGTCGCCAAGTACTTTGAGCGCGAATGGCGGCTCATGAAGTAGGTGCTGCCCAGTGAGCGGATTCCGCCCTTTCACTGACCGATCCGCACAAAGAGAGACCCGCCATCCGAACGTTGTTCTCTATCTCGGCTTGTCGAGAGCCCCCGAGCCTGATGGCCGTATCTTCATCATCTCCGAGTATATCGACAACGGTATGGCTCCTCCTCCCCTGCACCGGCGCCCGTAGACCTGACCCCGCCCACTCAGGCAACCTCCGCAACTACATCCACGACAAGTCAAAGCCATTCCCGTGGCCCATGCGCATCTCCTTCGCAACCGACATCGCCCGCGCGCTCGCATACCTGCACGCACGGCGGTGCATCCACCGCGACCTCAAGGGCGAGAACCTGCTCGTGACCGCGAACGGGCGGCTCAAGATCACCGACTTCGGGTTCGCGCGGATCGCCGCACGGAACGCGGACGAGTCGCGCCGCATGACGTTCTGCGGCACGGACAGCTACATGAGCCCGGAGATCCTCATGGGCGCCGAGTTCGACCTCCCCACCGACATCTTCTCGCTCGGCGTCATCTTCGCGGAGATCGCGGCCCGCCGGCTCGCGGACGACCGCCACTTCAAGCGGGCGGCGCCGTTCTTCGCGATCGATGAGGCCGAGGTCCGCACCTCGGTCAGCGCGGGCTGCCCCGAAGCGTTCACGCAGCTGTGCCTCGACTGCGTGAACACGGACCCGGCGAAGCGCCCGCTCACACGCGATATCCTCAACCGCCTTGGCGAGATCGAGGCGGAGATCCTTTCTCGCCCGAGTGATGGCGCAGACCAGCACATTGGGAGCATGAAGATGACGAGCACCAAGCGTCCAGGGGTTGCCCCGCGCATCCCCAGCTTCGGCATGGGCGTGGGCAAGGAGATCCGGACTAGCCAGGAAAAGGAATTCAGCTTCTCCAGCGACGAAGAGGAGAGCGACGACGAGGAACTCATGGAGGCTATCAGCAAGCTCAAAGACGTCGGCATCGGTAGCGCCGGTACCATTGGTCTGTTCTCACTCTTCATCGATCGGTCTCAGTGCTGATACTCATACAGGACACGGAGAGAGCCAACAAGCTCTGATCGATCGCGATGACCACGACGACCACGAGCGCAACGGAAGCTCGTATTCAGACTACAGCGCAACGATCATCCGCGGCCACCCCACAAACAGATCGGAGGCGCCCCCCGCGCTCTCCTCCATCTTCACCATCCGCCCCTCGCCCTCGTCGTCCGAAGGTGCCGTCGAGAATGCGTCCGCCAACCACACGCACGTCTTCCATGCGCCCGAGGCGACCTCCCAGTCCGCGATTACCATCGACAGCTACCGCACCGCGAGCTCCGCGCTCTCCGTCGCCGCCGCGACCGAGGGCGGCTCCATGCGCGTCTCGCCGTCGGCGCTTGTCCACCGCTTCACGCTGCTCAAGCCCGGCTCGCGCAAGGGCGCGCCGTCCACACTCGCGGCGGGCGCAGAGGGGTGGAGCCCGTTCGACTTCTTCTTCGCGGGCGGCTCCAAGTGCGACATCTGCGCGAAGCGGATCGGGTGGAAGCCCGCCCTCGAGTGCGACGACTGCGGCCTGAAGTGAGTTGGCCTCGCCGCGGGTGTCTTCTGCTTCGCGATGCTGATGCCTTGCACAGAGCGCACCTCAAGTGCGGCGAGTTTGCGCCGCGGGACTGCGGACTGCGGCATCCGAAGGTGCTGCACATCCCGCCGCCGGTGACGGCATCCAAGGCCAAGGATAAGCGCAAGAGCCTGAAATAACTGTTCGATTACCCCTTTATGACCATTCTGTTATGTGTCTCTATACCACGGACGTTTTCAGCATTGGCACCTAATATATTACGTTGCAACATGAGCGAGAACCGGACGTGTCTGTCCTGCTTTTGGCTCGCGCTCATGAAACGAGGCACAAGTGAGATGTAGTGCTCGTAGTGATTGCGATGTCGTGGTCAACGAGCGGTGCATACGCTGATTCTGTGTTTCATTGTGCCTTCTTCGATGGAATCAAGCTTGATTCGGCAGTCTGGCATCGGTCCAGCTGTATGGTGTCTGCTATGAGGCCGGCTTGGTACGATCCGAGATCAGGATGAATGGTACAGGCGTCTTGTCGTTCGAGAGACCGACAAGCTTGGGCATGAATGGGTTCCTATGATATTCAGTCAGTGTGTGACCTGACCAATGAGGGTAAAGGGCAGACTGTGTTGAGAGAAGCATCTCCACGTCCGTACGCCAATGCTGCAGCATCTGTGAGCTCACAGAATACATACTAATACACAAGCAGCCTTACCTCTGAGGCTTCAGCGCCATCATACCGCTTCATGTAGACCAGCGTGCCCTCAGGAAGGGCGGCACTTTGTACAGCTGGTGCACCGGCATGCCAATGACCTACAGGAGCGGTAGGTGCACGTGCTGTAAGGCGTACTTGCGACTGATGCAGTCGAGGAAGCTACGATGAATGAGTCAGTAGGAGGAGGTAAAAGAGCGAGAGAACATCACGCACACCGGCGTCAAAGGTGAGGGGTGGCCGAGCAGAAGCAGATGGAGATACTCCGGATTGAGCCGCCACGATGAGTTGCTTGTTATGAGACATGATGCTTTCGAGGTTTGATGGATGAGGCTCTGATTTCTCCTCAACGATCACGGCCGAGGATAGACTGCTCATCACCATTGGCACAACGCCCTCTTCTGAAGCGACCAATGTGGAGATGGTAGTCGAGGTCAAATTTGATCCCTTTCTTTGCGTTGCTGTTAGTGTAGGGCTCCCTATCTCTAAGTCAGGAGACGAGATGGGGGAGTTCATGAAGCTTGAGATATTCGTGGGAGACGACACATCAAAGATTATCCCGTCGGCTGAAGGCGACATGCCTTCGTGAAGAGTATAATGGATGTCAATCAGGGAGGTGATCTGAGGTGAATGAGCATGCATGACTTGAGGGAGGGAGAGGAAATCCTACTTGGAACGAGCGGGCGGCATCGCTGAGGAGGTCATTGTACTCTGTGATCGCTTGCTCTATCCCCTTCTTCCGAAGTAAACGCTCCTTCCAGCTTGCCCCAGCCTCGGAGAGCATGAACTCATGGATGGTCTTGAGCGTACTAGCTCGGCTGTCAGCGTGGGTGTAGAGAGCAGTGACAGTGACAGTAGGCGCGTACCCTTCAAGGCGCTCGAGATTGAGTATGAGCGACTCGGGTGCGTCGTCCCAGCGACCGTCCATGTGGTCTCGTACCTCGACCAGGATGCGTCCTGCCCTCTCTGCGAGGCGCACGCACTGAGCCTTGTTGTTACGCATGCCCTGCGTACTTGGTTCAGCATGCGCGAGATGGAGCTGGCTGCGGCCGAACCGCACCTCGATCGTTTCAAATATGAGCAATAGCGTTGCAGCAGCAGCGCGTGCAGGTGGGAAGTTCAGGATATCTGCGACATCTCGTGCGAGACTGGATGTCGTATGACCCAGGGTGAGCAGCGCCTCACCCGAGCCCGTACGCCGCTTGGGACGGCTCAGTGGCAGAGGCGTGGACATGGCTGTAGACTAAGGCGCAGAAGTGGAGGATCCCAGGAGACGGCCTATGCTGGGGACAGCAGGAAGACATGGTGGTGGTGGACGCTGTGTCGTGAAAGCGGTGCATATCTTTGACATCTCAGGGGCACACACAAACAGCGATATCGACATATCAGTACCGTTAATTGGCTAAGTAATATGTAGCGGAAGCGGTTCAGTATACCCCTGGGATGAGTTTGTATGGGACCCTTCGCGCCCACTCCTCCCACTCCCGACCGAAGTGCTGGTGCATCATGCGATCCTCGCTCCGCACACGCGCACCCAATCCGACAAACATGAGCGCTTGCAAGCTCAAGAAAGCACCCAGTCCCACGCTTGCGACCGAGCGCGGTATCCACGGTAGAAGCGCTTCACGGATCCACCCACCACGCGCAGCGTACACAAGGTCCGCACTTAGCGCGCCCACGAAGCCGCCGAAGTATGCGGGGTGTCGCACGATGGTGTACGGGTAGGTAGTCACGAGGGGTTGATCTTTCGTGAGCGCGAGCTCAAAGGTGAAGTGTCTTCCGAGTGCGGTGTACGCAGCCACCCGAAAGCGGCATCCCAGTACGCACAAGGCAGTTCCAATCAGGAGTCCCGGCGAGATAAAGGTCTGGATACTGGCGCCTGACCGCTTCCCGGTGAATAGCTCGCACAGCGGTGCGCGCCATGTGGGCGGGACAAGGTCATGCTTGAGGAGGACGAGCACAATATCCCCTCCGGCTTGAAGCCATATCGTCGACTAAGCTCTTTCTGAGACTACCTCCACACACGTCGAGGAACGCAACTAAGATCATACCTTCGCTAACAGCGGAGTAAGCCGGATAGTGCGACTGAAAAAGCGTTCGACCGCGTTCGGCTTGAGCTGTGAACTGGGTGCTGCCGGTGCGTTGGGCGGCGTCAACGCGCTGTGCATGGACCATGCCACAGCCAATTGGGCAGGTATGCGTAGCAAATCCATGATGATGATGGGAGTGAAGGGATGGGGAAAGAACTTCGACGCGGTGTCCGTATTACTCATCAAAAAGTGCGTCGGTCGCGTGACCGCGCCGTTGCAGTGCAGGCAGGGCCCTTGGTTGCACAAACAAAGTGACATATGAAACTAATGGTATTGGCGCGTACGGGCGCAGATCCAAAACAAGAAAGACAGACAGGGACGAGGGGTCATGCATG